>JAJJMA010325909.1:30020-43324 GCA_023529015.1 Papaver nudicaule
GCCAAAACGAAAAGTTGGTAGTATTTCGGTACCCCTCCTTTTTCACTAACTAGCACTTTTAATGCTACACCTACTTATGAATTGTCTATAAAAGGTGTTGCTGCAAGTGGTAGAGGCATTGGTAGTAACTCTGCAGGTGCAACAAGCATAGATGGTGCTGCTGCAAGTGGTAATGGCATTGGTAGTAACTCTGCAGGTGCAACAAGCATAGTTGGTGCTGTTGCAGGTGACAGGGGTAGAGGTGGTGTTGCTGCAAGTGGTTTGGCTAGGGGAAGGGGCAGAGGTGGTTTGTCTAGGGGAAGGGGAGCAGGTGGTGTTGGAACTGAAGAGAGGACAACCAAAGAGAGGAAAACATAACCCAATTGTGGTGAGATGGTTTTACTAGCTCCAACATCTCTTCACTTTTTTGTGTAACTGCGTACAATGAATTTTTCAAACTGTCAGTTATTGAATGTAATTTTGAATGATGCAAAATGGAATTGCAGCTGCTTTTTAATGAAAAAAGTAGTTCGTAACGGTCTGAAATTACTTTTAATAAAAATCCGATATTTGTAAAACGTTCCGAAATTTTTTTCACCAAAAAACGATCCGAACTTATTTTTGGAAAAGCGCCCGAAATTTTACAAAAAAAAACGCTACGTTACATTGAGTTTTAACTGAGTGGCAAACGTGTGAATATTAATGTTAACGGAGTGGCATAACTGTAACTAACAGAAATAACAGTTTGACTTTGACTGGCGCTGACTCACGGTCAAGCGGCCCAAACTCTAATTTGGACAAATGTACGACCCAAATCCTAAAGCTGGTCATAATGTACGACCTTACAAAATTTCTCATTTTATAAATAAACAAACGAATTTTTATTTCTTTGGATTTTAAAGTTTGACTGGTCTTCTTTATAAACTAGTACTAATACTGGAAAAGAGAAATCAAGTCTTGATCTGCTCGACCTTGTTCTACTCTGCTCGACCTTGTTTGTCTCTCTGAAAACAATTCAACAATGATGTCTTTCTCACATAGTGGAAGCTGGAACTTAGCTAGTATCCAACACCTTCTCCGCGTACATGTTATTCAAAGAATTCAAGCCATTCCGATTAGTATGGTTTCTACACAATCTGACAGGTTAGTCTGTAGTAGAGACAAGAGTGGTGCCGCAACAGTTAAGAGTGTGTATTATTATTTGTGTGAAGAAAACCATGGCCCTTGTGAGCAAGGAAAATTATCTCATATCAGACACTTTGTCTGGCAGCTATGTCACATAAAGGTTCTTGTCAGGCATCGATTAGCAAGCAAAGGACTCAATATAGACAACAAGTGCCCTTTATGTCTTGCAGCTACTGAAACTGTAGACCATTTATTTCTCCAGTGCACCTTCACCAAAGGTATTTGGGATTGGGTTCAACAATATTGGGGTAAGAATGTAAGCGTAGGACCCATTGACATTGACTGGATGACGATCATTTCTGATATGTTTCCTTTACATCTGTTGTGAGTGCAGAAAATACCATCACCTTGTGAAAACATCTCAGAGCTGAAGTTGTATAAAAAAGATTACAGTGGAGAAACATGGAATCACTAGGGACCATTCGCAACAATGTTTGAATAAACAAGGTAGCAGTATCACTCGGCGAGTAAAGAATCAGAGACATCGAATGAAGCGTGGATGGGCGAGGTCCCACCAGCGAATAAAGGACACGTCACCAGGAAGTAGTTGAGAAATATTTGAGCATTCAAATGGAAGTCAGAACGGATACATTGTCAGAGTTGACTCTTTGACTGAGTGGAAGCTGCGCCAACAGTCCTTATCTAGACCAAGATATATTCGCCTAGATATCGAAGAAGAAGCGAAGGTCGGCGAAGTAACTATTTGGCGGATGACGACAAATGTATGTCAGATTATCCCATTATGTAACACGTCTATATAAGTCGAGAGACCCCTCAGTTGTGAGGGGTTGAGTGAATTGAGTATGATCTATAAGAGAGGAAAAGTTGAGTCTTTCTCATTGCTCTCCCTTGGCTCAGTCATGTGTATTGCGTATTCTTAGAAAAAACTGTGTAAGGAGAGAATCATTAAGGTGAGTGATGTATTTAAGGTTGCTATAGTGAATTCCCTTGGATGTAAGCCTCTACCATATAGGAAGAACCAAGTAAACAAGTATCTCTATCTCTATCTCTTCCCTTACTTTGTTATTATGTGTTGAATGTATGATATATGAGTATGAATGATTGGGTGTGTTGTATAAGATCTAGCTATGGGATTTTATACAGTTATATTTTGGCGCTAGAAAAGGTTTTGAACATGTTTTTTCACTTTCTTTCATCATGTTTTGCTTAGTTTCAGCATATATTTAGCTTTGATAACATGTACAATTATAAAACTTGCATTTTTATTGCTTGTTTTCATGGAGCGAGGCTATTTTTAGTATGTTCTAAGTCATACAGTGGTAGTTCTATGTGAAACTTTCTTTTTTAACTATGTTCCAGTTATGAAGATAACATCTCTGGCTTGTTTTTCGGCTAAGTGAGGTTGGTCCGACGAGATTCAGTCTGTTCTGTTAGTTTCTAAGAGATTCATTCACAGTAGTGCTCTCTTGTACTCGTTAAGGCTCATATGTTTCCTATTGTGTTAGAATCTAGATTGCTTTGATAACTTGATACTTGTTTAAAGGTCTTGGTTAGTTACATTTGTGAAGTTTGTTAGTTCTGCTCATGATTTTTAGGTTTTTGATACCATGCTTAGATTATTATTACCGGTTCTTCTATGAAAACTCGATGTACCGATTTTAGATCGAAAAAATGTTGATTGCCCATGCTTCTTGACGTTGTTAGCTCCCTTAATTTTTTTGAAAATATTTCCATTTTAGCCCCTGCTTACCTAACTTAGGTCACGTTCTCCACATAGTACTATTGTGCCTTTCATCCTTGTCCTATTCTTAGACACATTTTGAAAAGTATTCTAACTGCCACCACTAACTTACTCGGCATTTATTATCAGTACGTTCAGACTGATACTGTCAGGAAGTGCATTTCTCTTGTTTTGCAGAGACTCAGCGAATGGGGTCCAAGAAGGACAATCAGGCTTCGGCGAGCAATGTTCCTAAGTTTACTACCCTTAGAGATTCCAGTGGGGATTCTTTAGAGAAACTAATAACCTAGGTCAAAGAATTAGTAAAGGGGTTGTTGGCGATCAACTCCTAACAGTCAGAGGAACTCAGGATGCAGTCGGCGAAACTCCAATCACGCCTATAGTAATTCCAGAGGAAAATGTTGGTTCTACTTCGGCCACATAAACCATGTTGCAAAAGTTTATCATAGCAAGCACCAACAATGCAGCATAACTGCACAAACAATTAACAACGGTTCTTCAGAGCAATAAGGAGATAGTGGAAGAAAATAGGAGACTTAGACAAAATCGCAGTAGAAGTCGCCCATCTCAATCGCAGCCAACCGTACATTTGGGGAAGGGGAGGTTTCAGCTCAACGACGAAAAAAGGAGCAGGTACCCGCGAAGGAAGCAAGAAGAATGGTGAGGCAAGCAGAAAGGAGGAAGGTTATGATGATTCGGGGAAGATTGATGCATTAAATGAGTCGGTAAAAAACAACTGATACGATTGCAGCAACAATTGGCAGTACTACAAGACTCGCCGAAAGATCATAAGCTAGCTTCGGCAATCTCGGAGGCGACAACGACACCTTTTGTAGACAAAATTACAAATGGGTACATTTCTAGGAAGTTTATGATGCCATCTTTTGCATCGACTTTCGATGGAACTAGAAATCCATCCCAGCATCTAAAAAGCTATAAGCGAGATCTAGCAGAGTGGACAAGTTGGGATACAATAATGTGCAAGTCATTTCCAGCTACTCTAAAGAAAGAAGCTTTGGCTTTGACGAAGTTATATTGCAAACCTGCGTTTGGTCCACGTGTGGTGTGGATACGGGTATCCTGATCATCAGGAATAACATGAATCTGAGAAGGGCCCGCCTTGTTGGAATGAGATAGGGGTTCCACACGTGAAAGCCCTGGATTTGTTGGTGGCGTCAGCTTCTCTGAGAGAGTCCTCAAGCAAGTCAGCAATTCCATCTGGGTTTTCACCATATTGTTTTGACTCAGGCCTAGATCTTGTTGGGTCTTCATGAGATCCGCAATGCTAGGTGAGTCTTCAGTACTCCTTGTTTCTCCTATGCGGGGCCCAAAGAGGAAAGCTTCTGTGCGGCTTGAGATAGGAGTGTAAGGGGTAGGAGAGATAGTGGTATTGGTGGTCCCCACCATATGGGATATGGGGGACGTGATTTGGGATAGGGTAGGCGTGGTGGAACCCACCAGAGGAGTTGACACGCCCAAGGAGGAAGGGGATAAGGTTGGCCCCCTCTGGGTTGAGGCAGAGGCAAAATTAGGGTTTGGGCTGGAGCTCACAGCTGGGATTGTGGGGCCAGAGGTGATGGCGCCACTAGCTTGGGTGTTTGTGACCCCACTTGCAGTAGACAAACTCGTGGGGACACTAGGGATATTTGGAGAATTTGTATTCTCTGAACTCTGCCTCCTGGTTTCAACCATATCTTCTTAAAACTGAGATAATGACCTCCCACTGTGGTCGCCAAATGTTTTAGGTGTAAAACAATAAAGAGAATCTGAGGGGTAAAGTATGAAGTGTGATGATGTAATAAAAGATTGTGATGAATTCGAGAGGTCAAGATCGAACAAGACTCGCCTAAACCAAGAAATGGCCGTTCGAGTATTGCTTCAGTTACAAGAAGAGGATATAGGGTTGGTTTAGGGAGGGAAGCAGAGAAAGATGAGATCAGAGAATTGCTATGATTTTCTGTGATGTTGATGATTAAATGCTGAATGAGAAGAGTTAATCAATTATCGATGAGATTGATTGATTGAACTTGCACTGAATTAAACTGTTGAACTTGTCTGTTCTTGTTGTTATATCTCCAAACTGGTCGAGTGACCTATTTATAGCAATAGAATTCCACGTAAGAAGTGGAAGAAGTGGAAGAGTGGGAATGTGGAGTAAGTGGGGCAAGTTGATAGGTGCATAAAACACCTTCATTATCATCTATTGATTATGCTTTCTTTGTTAGTTTTCTTGTGAAATACTTTGCATTATTCTTGTTTTCTATTGTGTAGCGTTTATTAGGTTGAATCATCCGAATATGAGCTAAAAGTGCTTAAAGGAGCAAAGAACAAAAGAGCAAAAAGAGGAGAAAGGCCAAAGACCAAGCTTCACTCATTCAAATGCGGATTTTGTTGGCTCTATCTTGAAGAGAATTGAAAGACGAAGCCAACGGCGAAAGAATCAAGTCATTCCGAATTCGTATGAAGAAGTTAGCGAAAAGTAGTGAAAGGAAAATAGGGACGTCAGTAGAAACCGTTCAAAAACAGGGCCTAAATCATAAATAAGAAGAAGTCCAGGGAGCTGAAATTAATTATCGAAGGACTTGAAAATAAATAGGAATTTCTGGCGCCTGTTATCTTTTACTCATGGGCTGCCGACGTCACCTAAGAATTGCTGGAACAGACGTCAGTTTCTGTTATGGGGCAGCCAACTGAAGGGCAGAAAAAAAGAAAGAAAATGAGGAGAAGAAGTGCAGTAGTATGGTTCGAACCCAGGACCAGCAGATCCTTGGGCGTGCTGCGAACCACCAGACCAGAGCTCATGTTCTGAATAGGTTGCCCTGGTTCTTAATGTTATAAAGACGGAACCAGCTCTTTATAAACCAAAATTAGGTCGAGTAAACGACCAGTTTCTCTCCTTTCCTATTTCTCTTCTCTGAAGAAGGTTCTACCAAGGTTCCAGGGCTGCCGTAGGTCCATGGTTTTGGTGGGTGTTTGCCCAAATTCAAGAGAGGTTTCGAACAGAGAGGGAGAAGCAAGGATGGCTTGATTATAATGATGGATCTGGGTCCAATTTTGGTGTATTGAAGCCAGTAAAACCAGCAAGAAAGGAGATGAAGAAACTGACTTATTTCCATGGAATTGATGTTGTTGCGCTATGAATGAATGAATGAATGAATGTGAGTTCTATCCATTGCAGGGACGGAGCTGTGTTAATCAAAGAACCAAATTGAGCTCGTTCCTCTTCAACACAAGTGATGCACATAAACTGTTTGACGAAATGACTGTACCAGTTGCAAAACTGATCAGAAATCATGAGCTTGTGCTACCAGTTCCAGTTGGGAGAATTCAGGAGATTGCAGAGAATGATGAGAGGGGTCAAGCTCAGATTTGAAGATGGCCAACAAGAAGCAAGGGTTTTGAGTTTTTGGTGGTGGTTCTGTCGGAATGGGGACTGAAATCATGTTGTTTAGCCATGTTGCTGGCTACTTTGCCAGGGTCTGACGGCTGTGTTCAGGGAAGAAGTTGTTGCTGGTTCGATGGAAAAGCTACACCAACAAAGGATTTGGCTTGGATTAGGACATGATTTTGAGTCCCGGTTTGACAAAGAAAGATGGGTTTGGTTGGTTTGTTCTGAATTCGGAAGTCGACAGAGATACGGAAATTGAAACTGGTCCCGTTGGATTGTGTGAATGGCTGAGATTCAAGGATTTTAGAGTTTTGGCTAAGGGAAACAAACTTGAGGCGGTTTAAGCCAAGGAGGTTCAGTTTCCTATCATAACATGGTTTCCTAGTTGAGTGCACATCAAGAGGAGGTGATCAAAGCCTATATATAGGGGAGCCTAGAGACAATTCGATATATCTTTTTCCACCGGTTCCTCTCCCTTGGGAGGAACTTTATTCTTTTCTTCTCGTTGTAATTTTTCAATGAGTGGATAATTCTTTTGTAGATTAGGGATGAATTCAATGTTCTACGCGTGAAGCAAGATTAATTACAAGTTTCTTTGAGTTTTAAATTGTGAATCATTTGTCGATTGTTTTTACTAGTTAGAAGGTTTATGATTGATCTCTAGGCGGTTTGGGTGCGCAACCATATTAGTCGATTGATCATTCTATTGCTAGTAAGGATTAGGGTATCAGTAATTGTATCTTGATTCTTGCACAAGTAGAGAACACGAGACCTTGCAGAGGGATTCTGTGGAGCAATTGTGTGTGAAGACGACATCAGTAAGTGGACCTTGAGCTAAGAGTTTAACTGCTGGGATCAACCTATATTCACAAACCTTAATGCGTTCGATTGGGCTACACCTTGAGTGAGCTACTACTTGGTGGTTCAGACGGATAGAATCTGGTGTGCGAGAGCTTCGGCATTCAGTGATATAAGGAGTTTTGGGGATAACACTGAGCTAGCTGTTATTCTACGGTTGATGACATATGTTTCTAACGAAAGGTAAACAGGTATATTGATTGAGTCTAACGCTTGGTAACGGCGAAGGAATTCTTGATCATCATCTTATTATTATTATTCTTTGTTTACTTTCATATTGTTTACGTGATTTCAAACCAAACCCCCCTTCGTTTTACTTTTGTTATTGTTTTGCTGATTTAAATAACATATCAATTGCATCGCTCTCTGTGGGAACGATCCTTACTACCGCTATATTACTTGTTAATTAGTGGGAAATATCTCGATAATTTGTTGTGGTAAACGACACGCATCATAGTCTTGCGCCTAATATTAGGGAAAAATGAACCGCCCACTACTCTATCCCATCTTCTCAGCAACGTTCGCACGACTTAGTTTTCTTTCCCGTTAAGTGACTGAGCCGTTGCAATCACACGTGCCGTAGACCGCCAAACCAAAACCCTAAAAGAATATCCCCCCATGTAACTTACTTGATTCTCGTAAGATTTCTTAAGATTTTTTAAGTCAAAGATGACTAAGTGCAAGTCGTACCAATTACTGGTAAACTCAAGACTTTTGCATAAAGATAGAGATTAAGCGATAAGCTTGTGTATCTCTTTTAGGTTTGGTCTAAGGATTGAGCCGGGCAATCGCCATTTAAACCAATAAGATAGGTCTAAGGGTTGAGCTAGCAACCGCCATTTAGACTTGATAAGATAAGATAAGTCTAAGGATTGAGCTATGCAATCGCCAATTAGACTGAGAGGATTTCAGCAACTCTCTGTGGCAACAGTCAAATAAATACGACTTTCAGTTTGCCATAAATATGAGAAATTGGCTTGTGGCATGTAATGCACCAATTCTCTGAGTAATAAAGACATATAAATGTCTAAAATAGTATAGGTCATAGCCATGAGCCATGATTAAGAATTATAGCACTGATTTATAGAAGCAAGTCCATAATCAGGAAAAACAGACGAATGATGCTATCACAGCGTAGCCATCATCAAGAATGCATAAGCATTGCCAATACAAGACCTAAAGGTAGGCCGAAATAATCATAATAAGCCATGTTGCATGGTATAATAATCTTATTGAGAAGTTAGGTATAAGGCGCAAAGGATAAGCCACAACATTTATGTTATTTTTCAGATTTCAGGACAGTTTGCATGTTGTCCATTAGTAAAATCGCCCAGGCCAGACCATATTAGATAAAATTCTGAATTTTTAGTATGTTGTAGGGAACTCACAGAGGAAAATATTTCGTGAAGGAAGCGCCCCCTAATTCCTCACGGATTGGGCTGTAAAAATCACGCCATGAGGAAATACGTGAGCTGAACTGCCAGATTTCCGAACTTGATTAGGAAACTAGAGTATTATGGACTAAATAAAATCCATAATCCTCTAGGATTTGGATCAGTGGGACCCATAAATAGAGGGGAGGCTAGAGAAGAATATATTCTAGTCCCAAGGGGGCAACTAGAGCCCGTGAGAGAAGAAAATACCATGGCTCTCCGTGAGCACAAGCAGGGGAAAACCGTAAGGCCCCCCAAGGTTTAGCCGCGCCCTGACTTTGGGCCTCCAAGATTTGGCCAAGGCAAAGTCATGGGGCTCCAAAATTAGGCCAAGGCAATAGCATGGGTACCCATAATTAGGCCAAGGAGGTGGCGTGGGCACCCAAGTGCCAAGGCACGCCAAAGACATGGATATCCAAGATTAGGGCAAGCTAGAAGCATGGGCATCCAAGGCTAGGGCAGAGATTGGCCGTGGGCCTCCAAGGAGAAGGGGCGTGAAGCATTGGCGGGGGCTAAGCTAGGCCATAGGCCAAGTAATGGCGGGTTAAGCCAGGCCATAGGCCAAGGAATGACGGCCAAAGCTAATGGCGGGTTAAGCTAGGCCAAGAGGAAGATGGCCAAAGCTAATGGCGGGTTAAGCTCTGGGCCGAGAGGGTAAAGGCCAAGGTATTGGCGTGAGGTGTTGGCGGGGCTATAGGCTAAAGAAGATGGCCAAGGTATTGGCGGGGTTAGGCTTAGGCCATAAGAGTGAAAGCCAAGGAATTGGCGGGACTAGGCTTAGGCCATAGGCCAAAGGGAAGATGGCGTGAAGCATTGGCGGGACTAGGCTTAGGCCATGAGCCAAGGAATGAAGATGGCGTGAGGCATTCAAGCTTGGCCAAGGGATGGCCGTGTGTCTCCAAGTATTGGTGACGTGAATTGCCAGGTTTGGCTCGAGCATGAGCTAGGATAATGCACATGCTTAGGTATTTTTACGTATAGGCTAGGGATATAGACCATGCTACTAGGCTAGGGTCGTGAGATATCAAAGTATGGCTAAATGCAACCAAAATACCTTATCCCTACTATAAAATAAATTCATACCTTGTCTTGAGCTATTCCAGGACGCCAGAAATTGATGCGAAATTACTCCTGTGACCTCCTCGCCAAAAACCACCATCAACATTAAGTCCCCTGCACAGCATGGAACCGTGAGTGTTCCAGGGTGAGCATAGAGTTGATGGACCAGCCGCCTCCGCGTAAAAGCCTTGTCCACGAACATGGAATCCAAACAGGGCCTAAAGGCCAACCCCATTCAAGCAGCGCCTAGAGAATCCTAATTAGGTTAGGACTCCCAAAACCGTGCGTGATACATATATAATTATATATCACGCAGCTCCTCTTGCGTGAATATTGTCTCCCTCCTTGCTTGTTCTTCCCCTTTTCATAAACACAGTATTTTGTAGACCGGAAGATCATGATGACTGACACTGAATCCCATAGTTCTTCTCGTGCCATTGATGAAATTACATCCACTACAGCTATGAAAGAGATCCCTCATGTCAATGATGAATTTGAAAGTCTCCTGGCAAATTTAGCTCGAGCTGCAGTTTCTCGGGACCAAGCTAGAATTCTTCCAAGCAATCTTAATGCTCCAATGGCTATTAGTCCATCACGTGTAGCTCGCTTTCGTATGCAGAGAGGTGACTTTAGTGCTTCCAGTATCGTTTTTCGTTCTATGCATAAACAAATCAACTCTTGGTCCATGTATCTTCAGAATACACTTGACACTCCAGGTATCAAGGACATCTTTGAGCAGGCTGGAATCTTTCATGCTGTAAAGAGTTGAGATAGTTCCTTCGTAATTAGAGATAAATGTGCTTTAGTTGCTTTCATGACCCGTTGGTGTAGTAGTACAAACTCCTTTATACTGGCATGGGGAGAGCTTGTAATTACTTTGGAAGACGTAGCAGCATTACTAAGACTCCCAATTTATGGAGAGCTCAAAGTTAGCTTAGATGCAGATGGAAGGAACTTGCAGACTCAGTTAACCATCATTGTTGAAACCCTGAACAAGCACGGCGATGCATATGGTTCATGGATGATGCACTGGACAAAAGCCAGTAATATCGGTGCTTCAGTGTTGTCGATTGCTGCATTTCTCCTGCTCTGGTTATCAAAGGACGTCTTTGAAGATCTTCATGAATACAAGAAGTCGAAGGCTGCACTTATTCCGTATGCCATAACATTGGCTCAAGGTACTCCTGTTCCCATTGGCTCTTTATTCCTTGGTACTTTGTATACCCATCTTTCCACTTTGTTAGCAAATATGACATTGTCGAATGGTGTTGCAAAGATTGAGACATTTGTATCAACAAATTTCGTGCAAGCTTGGTTGTATGAGCATTACCCTGGCTATGCTCCAAAAGGGTCTGCCAAGGATAAATATTTGTTAGACCAGGCTCGTATTTTTCGTTGGATGAACAAGCCTATCTCGAAAGACTTTCTTGTATTCATGGACGACGAGGCAACAGTGGTCTTTCGTCCATGGACCTCAATCCCCGCAGGTGTAGCTCAGCTTCGCTCATTTGGTTCAAATAACACTCCAGCGAAGGTTCTTTCTGTAGAAGACGACCTTACTGATGAAGAGCAGGTCTTCATGATAAGTTGTTGCAGCGGGCACATCATTGGCATTAGTGAATCAGGATCATACGTGACTAGAGCATATAATGTTGACAGGGGAGCTCGTCAGATGGGTTTTGATCAGGATGTCCCGTCGCAGCGAGGTCCTCCTCCAAAGAATATGCAAGGATATCAGACCAGATTGCTTAGCCCAGTATCTTTTCTCTCGGGAGAAAGAGTGCCATCCGTCACTGAAGCAGGTAGGCGATTTTGGGATGACCAGGTACAATTATATAGGGATTTCGTGGCTTCCCCAAAAGAAGTACGGGCAGTTCCCTCCAAAGAAGACTTGGAAACGTTTCCCTTGCTCAAATATATCACTCTTAAGCGTAAAATAGGAGACATGAATGATTTGGTAATTACCTCGAACTTTTAAATGCTTGTATAAGCTTTTGTATGATGATTTTGACGCTTTATCACCATATTTTGTGCAGCAACGTTCGTCGCCTAACTCAAAGCTCGCCAGTCCCGCAACACAAATGTCTTTGTCTTTCGGTAGTCATCTTTCGGGAGAATTATCGCTCTTCCAAGGGAAGGACAGCTCTATGATGAACCTCTTGAATGATAAAAAAGTCCCCAATCTTAGTACACAAGATTGGGTGAAGGTAAGACTTCATTCCATTGCTCGTATTTTTACTTTAGTGTGGAAGTAAAAATTCCCGTCAGATTTTTCCTGTTTTGAGTCACGTCACGAGAATGACCGTAGAATCTTCATCCGATGTCGGATTTCGATGGTTGACCCCAATTTAGAAAAAGGACTTCAGTAGCTTTCACCTCGAAAAAGAAAATCTGAATTTCACGCATTTTTGCTCGTTATTTTATGTGTCACAAAGTGACGCCACGTCCAGTAATGTCGCAGTCTGTACGCTGTTCAGTGGAAAAATCATTCCGGCCAGTAGGTTGCTCCAAAAATTAAGCCCTTTTAGCACGTGATAGAAAACATCCATATGAACAACTCCCGTGAAGGAAGTTTCTTCATATCTCTTACTGATTTGTACAGATTTTGAGTTTTTCGCCGTTCTTCGTAAGAATTCAGATGTCAGAAAATTATATCTTCAAGATAACGTCGTGAATCCTTCGATATATCTTCTTTTAATGATTTTTCTTCTTTATTTGGTGTAGGATGGACCTGCTACAGGAGTCGAGAAGTTCTCATTTGTTCCTTCAGAGCGGAACCCAGTGCTTGAAGAGTCGACTCCGAATACGCCGCTCAAATCCACTGATATGATTACTGAGCAGAATAAAAGTGGAGGCTCCACAGACCCTAAGTCTTCTGTGACACAGGTTACCTCTTGTTGAATTCTTCAATCCAAAATAAAATATTTAGTACTTTATTCTTATCTCGTTTGCTCTTGCAGCCTTCAGGAGATAAAGAAGCAATGAATGACAGCTACTTTGCTGGTGAAAGGTTAAGTGCGGGTCACAACCTTAATAAGGACTTTGACAACGTCGCTGACGAAAATCCTCCCAATACAGAGGTAAATTTGATGATCCTCTTTATGTTAAGCTTTTAATATATAGCTTGAAACATACTATTGAGTTTCTGTTTGCTTTGAACCCTTCTTTCAGATCGTTATCAGAGAGACTCAAGTCTCTGAAGATATCAACATCACTGGTGTGGATGCTCCTACCAAGTGGGCTCTTCTCGAGTTTCCTCATGCTGGTTTGGCGTATAATCCTCCCTACGAGACAATTCTCCCCGGTCATATACTAGTGGAAGGATTTAATGTCCCTGAGGAACACGTCCCACTGTATAAGAAGATATGGGATCTTTATGGTCACCTTATTACTGCGGGAAGGCGTGACCACTTGAATACACTTGCCGGTGTTGTGGCTGACCTCATGGGCTTGATTTCGAAGATGTATGCCACCCCTCTAACGGACACGACAGATGAGGCGTTAGATGAAGCAGAAGAGTTGATTGCTTCGTTCAAAAACTTCAAACCCAATTTGTTGTGGCTTCAGGCGAGAATCCAGTTCATCCGAACAAGGCGTGCTGCTGTTGGAAAATTCACCCAGGATTTGGTGAAGCAAGAAGAGAGGAATTATGCTGTCATGACTGAGGAACTCCGCAAGTTAACTGAGAAGACGGAGAAGA
>JAJJMA010325914.1:5405-16194 GCA_023529015.1 Papaver nudicaule
GCTATCTTCCCTAAGGACCTTCACGTATGCTTGATGCTTGCGGTATCTGTTCGTAGACACCTCTATTTATAGCACTCAATAAGATAGGTTGCTTTGGAATAAAGCAATCAATTACTTGTCCCACAAGTTAGGGAAACCCTAAACTTGACAACCAAGTAATTAGAGATTAATCTCAATTGGAATTCTTTTTAGAATTATCTGCCAAGTGTTTTGTTAGCTCAAAAACACTTCAAGATAGAAATCCAACAGACCAGAGATAATATTATCTTATTGACTCATTGAGGATCGTTAGATGGAACACAAAAGGTCTTTATGTTTTACACAAGTCCATCTAAGAGATAAAGGAGTTTTGGAATTTGACTCAGGGTGAAATTCTAGGATAATATTCACTAAATCCGACACCAGTAAGATGACTACCGCCAGGTTCACGTACTGGTACGTGAACAAAATAGCCATCTCGAACTCAGGGAATTTTCGAGTGTCTGGTACGCAAAACGGTTCGTGAACCGTGCGCCTGTCAGATTTCGTCAAATCTGGATTCCGCTGGAAGTACTGGGCTGAGCCAGAACTTAGACGTGAAAACGTCCTCAGCTGTGATCCATGGACTCTTTGCTCAAGAGCACTCCTTTAGATTCATCCATATCCATTTAACAGTTTGCAAGCAAACCATTGTAATGGACATATGGCACCGAATCTGTCTCATACGTTCTTGACTCACAATATTTGTGGGATCAAACACTGGTCATGACACAAGTCCATGTTACGCAAGAATACAATCTCAATCGCTATTATCACTACTAAAGTAGTCGACTATTTCGAAAGAATAGATGAAGTAGAAATAGAAGAATATCCATAAAGTCATAACTCCTACTAACCTTTTATCGATGAAGAATAATTGATGCCTTCTTTGTCTTCACAGTCTTCGTCTTCAAGGTCTATACTACTTTGTCTATATCCCATTTCCGAAATCTAAACTCTAGTAGGCTAAATCAAGAATTGACTTTTGACACCTAAAGCTGACAACTAGCTTGACCTACCAACGCTAGTGGGTTTGACAGGACAATGCCCTAACACATGCTACGAAGGGATTGGCCTTGGCCAAAACAAAGCTGGCCTTAGCCAAAGGACAAGGCCGTGGCGCCATGAACCATGGCACCGTAACAAAATTAGCCTTGGCCAAAGGCCAAGGCCGTTGCGCCATAACAAAGATTGGCTTTGGCCTTAGCCAAGGCCGTGGTCTACAAGACCATGGCGCCACCACAAAACTGTCCTTGGCCAATAGCCAAGGCCGTGAACCTATGGCGCCATAATGCATGGCGCCATAAACTCAACCTTGGCCCAAGGCCAAAGTGCCACGCTATGGCGCCATATCCATGGCGCCGTGAGTCCCTGGCCTTGGTCAAAGACCAAGACCACTCCTGCACATCCACTATGCGTGTCTCTGAAGCGCCACACTCACGTTGGCCACAGAGTCATAGCCACACAAGCCTGCTCAAACTCAACACAACCATGCAATATCTGCATACCACTCGAGATTTCAAAACATCACACGGGGGGATAACTTTAGGGGTATTGGTCTGGCGGTCTACGACAATTAGAAAGAAACTAGCAGGGATGATGGACAGTTACGAAAAAGTGGTATTGAATGGACACGTTTTACACAACTCGAGCAGTTACGGAACTTAACTCATGTCCTCCACTCTTCCACGACTTCCACCTTCTCTGTCGAGAGATCAGGGTGAGTTCAATACTATAAATAAAGGCTTCCTCTATCTTCCAAGGCAGAACACACAAGAACGACTAGAACATCCTTTCTAGAGCATTCAGAAACATTCTCAGAGTCAAAAACACCTGAGCAATACAACACGTTCTTAGCCTTGGAGATTTCCAGTCAACCTCACGACGGAGATCCTGAACTCTTACACCCAAAACACACTCTCAACCTGATCTCAAGTGTCTTCTATGTTTCCCTCCCTAGATCAACCTCTATCCTCTCTGTGACCGAAGCAGGACGTGAACGGCCATTGACTTGGTTTAGGATCGTCTTGTTCGACTTTGATCTCGAGCACTACAAAAGTACCCAGAGATGGTACATTTTTTTTCCAGGCAAAAACAGCTTGGTGCTTCGCCCACGCCGAGCCAAGGTCTGCGCAAGAAAAGTGCAAAGAGAGGGGTCGAGATGACGATTTCGAGGATCTTTGGCGTGCACTTTCAGGTGATTAGAAATATCCTCATCATAAGGACCAGATATAGAGCACCGCTCCATGAACTGTCGAATTTTTCTCCTCAGAGTATGGTCTGTGAGGCAAGCTAGTTGGAGCCGATGGGCCACCCTGGGAAGGCAGAGATTGTTGACTTAAAGAAGCATCAACCAGACGCTCATTCGAACCGTACACATCCAAACTCATGCCAGATTGCTGAAGGCCGGAATCAAAATCGGCAGCAGTGACATACTAGGAAGCAGAGGCAGTGGGTTCTTTAGTCAGCGCAGCACCGCTATGAGATAACTTCGGCACAGAACTTTGGGGAGGCTGTTCGAAGGAAAGACCCTTCTTTCCTTTCTTGGAAGTAGGCTGAATATCCTCGTCCTCTTCGGTCTATTCGTCATCTACATCCTCGACAGAAACATTTGAAGGCTCGTTCACTCATTTGCCAGCAGCCCTCGTAGCGTACTTCCTCGAACTCACTAGCTTCGAAGCAACCCTCTTCACAATCCCTTTACTCAATCCACCAGTGGAAACCTTCTTCCGATTAGGGTCGCATATAGAATATTCCATCCTACCCTCGCCACCAGTAATCACCTCGCTCATCTGAAAAGTAGCCAATTTGTCAGGTTCTAAACAGAGGCAGGTATTCATACCCATAGCATAACTGAGGCACGTTGTGTTTGTCACCTGACCACTCGCCTCCTTTCCAGCATTGACCGGCTTAGAAGGTCTTTTCCTCTTTTTCGGATCATCAACTCGCCCTTGGCCTTGTAACCTTTTCTGTCTCTCTTGCTCCTCTTTCTGCAAAAAGGAGGCATAAACAAGGGTAGGCAGATCAAGGGGAATTCCAAAAGATAGAAATTTTTATGGTACCTTCGCTTTGTAAGCAGCGATTTTCTCCTGGGATTTCTTTCGCTCTTCCTCAGAGAAATGTATCTTATATAACTCAACAATAGGGTAATCATGACCATCTTCAAAGCATGTTCGCTCGGTCTGATTCTTCTCATCGACATAACTAAAGAAAATTGGGCCCTCAATAAGCACTGGCTTCGAGAACCACACTTTCATCGCTGGAGTGACGAAGAAGCGTGTTTGTACTAGATCCTGAAGGATCCACATCACCGAGAACATGTTTGGAATTGGGTACCTTGGCGAGACTTACACTCCAAGGAGCAGCTTCCTTGAGCAAATTCTTTTCCACCCTATAGTGTTTAAAGAAATTAACGGTGGTCCAAAAGCTTGGAGGATGTTCTGGATCTTCGCGAAGCTTCTCATAATAATACGACTTACTCGAATGGAGTTCCCATTTAATTGCATTACGCCACAAAGAGGAGAAATATTGGAATAAATCTCGTAAAACAGGGGGTTCTTCGGATTATATAAGGGAATGGGAAGTCTGGCACCCAGCTGCTCGCCAGAAACGATAATCCGCCTCCCATCGCAGTGATTTGCAGAAATAAGCTCAGGAGACAAGTTAATTCCCTTACCAAAACTCTTACAAGGGAAGAGATCTATTTTAAAACCATAAATTTCGGCCCTTTCCTCCCAAATGAGAATTTGAGGATCAACCATCTTACGGGAAAGGTATTTTCTACAGAAACGTTCTTCTTGGGAGCCTGAACACAAAAACAGAAGTTAGACGAGAAATAAATCAGCATGAATCAGGAAAAGAAGAAAGCAACAATAAGAAAATCTGAAAAACTTACCATAACTCAGAAATAAGCAAGAGAGAATACGAAGGAGATAAGCCTGAGAAACCTGGAAGCTCTGAAGACGGCGAGAAGTTTAAAAGCGAAGAAGAAAGGAAAAAATGAGGGCGAACGGGTTTTAATAAGAAGAACATAGAACCGACGCAGCAGGTAAAAGATGGAGTGGGCGATGGTTTCGAAAATCCTTTAAAGCTACGTGTGTCAGTTGGGAAACTAAATGCTGGACACGTGTCGAGGAAGGTGAAGCACCAGAAGTTTTCTTCCCCGAACTTCAACGACCATCGAATAAGAAAAGAGGCAAATTGTAGAGGGGAAAATACCTTTGGACACATGTCAGAATCAGGAAAGAGGATCAAAGAAGGAAGAGCAACAGAGAATTAATGAATCAAACTCAAGAAGATCTCGTACGCCTGTGAGTTGTCACGATCGAATATCTGGGAAGGCGTGCTTTGGATGGATGACAACCAGGAAAGTATCACACAGTAAAAGCTCGGCAAGGAAGGTTCGAAGTCGTAGAATAAGTAGTTCGAGGAGAAGGATGCGAGGATATAGAAGTGAGCTTCGGGATATCACCCCGAAGACACCGACTTACTCGACAGACTCTGACATCTCCACGATTGAGTAGTTTGTCCTATTAGTTGTAATCCACTTTCGACTCGGCCTATATAAGGCGAGCTCGAGGTCCATTGTAAGGGTTGGAATTTTGGTGTAACCTTAAGGTGTGTGAGATAGATTAGTTTAGTATCTCCTCAGGCCTCTAAGCATCATTTCCATGTACTGATATCCAGAGAAATCCAAGTTCCAGTTATGTTTTATTTTTTGTTACATTATTACTATTGTTTGTTCATCTCGATATTGTTCTTATCTTCGTAGTAATCCTATTGATAACGTTTAATGAAACTAAGACCATAGTTGAGACTTATAGATCTAATGGATGTCGAGTATAAAGTACCTATGCAGATTTTATACTCACACAACTACCATCCCAAGCCTTTTACACAATCAACCCTTATGACAATAAACATCATGTGGTTAGACACAATTATCAACACCACTTCAAGACAAGGATTGAAAATTCAGACATGGAAAACTAGTAATTGATTCATAAAAACAATTTTTCTTTCTTCACCGATTTTCGCTCTGCGACTCGGTTTTCTTCTTTGCTTTCGATTCTCTCTTGTTCTCGTTTCTTACTAGCTTTGATCTTCTCTGATTTGATTTGATTTGGGTTCTCAATCTGGATTTTCAAATTCTTTATTATCTTCAGTTTACTAAAGGAAATTTGCAATTCTATTATATCATCATCATTCAAAGAACTACTTGTTCCATTACAACCACTTCTACCATTAACTTAAAACATCTAAAAACACATTGCTCATTAATACTAGCTATTGTAATCACTAAACAATTAATTTCTCAATCCGATGAAGCCTCTCTGCAAATCGGCTCTGGGTTCCTTCATAAATAGATGCAGCAGCAGAGGCAGCAAACTCTCGTTCAAGTTGAGTTATGCGTCGAGCAGATCTTGTTCCAATAGCAGCTCTAGCAATCCCAGGAGAAGCTCTAGCCCTCTCTTGTTGATCTCCCACTGGAAGTGGTGAAGGAAATATAGGAGAAACTCCTCCCTGTTCTGGAAAGATCTGTTGTTGCACTGGATTGCTAGATTGATTCTCTGCAATGGTCGGAATAGGCAAACTTGCTCTGGAAATACTTCCATACCCTTGATTATCTCCACTGAATCAGTATTGCCCAAGCCTGCAAGACAAATGTTGATAACATCCATGACTCACCTTGCATCTTCCACTTGGGGGTAATGGATCTTTAACAAGAATCGCTATCTTAGGTTCCGCTGCAACAAACTCTTCATCACTGTCAGAAATCTCAATCAATGTACTTGGGGGGATTGGGAAGAATTTGTACCTCATCATCAGAATTGATTCCAAGAGAATCATCAGAACTAGTACTGCTATATCCACCACCGAGTACAACAATCCCCATTGGAATCCTACTGAAATCTTTCTGATGTTCTTAGTCAAAAACACTAAATTCTGGCTTAAGTGTGATGTTAAAATGCTTAATAATCTGTCTTATATACTAATTTGGGAGTTATACTTCTTCAATGGGCATTTAATTGCATCCTTTAATGGACTAAACGAGTCATTTGCCACAATTTGATTCATCTGGTTATCCATTTACAGAGATTATCATAATTCAGACGATTTCATCATGACGTTTTAGTTTCATCCATTAAGTGTTATTCTGGTTTCGAGAAAATCGGTCAGTTTAACGGCAAACCATAAAAAATATGATGTTAATCACCCTCCTAATCTTCTCAACGGTCAAAAATTAGACTCAGGCCCTCAACGGCTCTTAATGCACAAAAAAACAAACGCCCCTGGAAATGTTCTAACGGATAAGAGATGTATCAGTTACAGATGGGTGAACAATAGTGGGATTCAACCGTTGTATCCCCACTTATATTGGTTATACGTATCCAAGAAGGAGAAGAGTCTATCTAATAATATTAATGCCTCACACGTAACTCTTCACTCATGCGATATATGGAAATCCCATGTCGTGGCATATCTGCCATATACATTGAGCCATGTCTTACCAGGCTCACACAGGATCCTTAGCCCTTTTGAAAAAAGGCCCCTGGGCCTTACCCATGAAACATCTTGGCTCGGTCTTCCCTGGCTTGCTAGGGATAGTCCATATATTGAAATATGCCAAAGATTCCTCCCTCCCCGTTTGTGGTAACATGGCTCAATCCAGGGAAAGTTAACCCGTCCAATATTACTTTGGTTTGTATAATACATATACAAACAAAAAAAAAATCATGGATGCCCTAAATCTGAGTTATTGATTCTCTTGTATGCTATCATTTGGGGGATTCTCTAAGCACAGAGGAAACCTAATTCCACAGAAAAAGCTTCACGGGTGGTACGATCTTGGAAACAAGAAGACAAATGCAATCAGGAATCTGTTCAGGGAGTCTGAAATAGACGACAATTTGACCATGTATTACCCAAAGGTAAGTAACTGTGGCCAGACCATATTCATGTATAATTGGTCTGATAATATCATGATAAAAAGCTGCAAAGAAGGAATCCTATTCAAATTAAAGTTGCAGATATATTTAAAAGATCAAAATTTTATTGTGGAGGTATTCTATTACTCAAACTCATCTCTCATTTGTCTCCGCTTCTCATCCATTTTAGATAGTTTAGACCTAGATATGTCCTTACTAGAAGAAACAATTTCTCCATTATAAAAGAAATGGAAAATGTTGCTAATATAGATTGATTATGATGAGCCATGTGTGGAGATAGATCCCACATTTCTAATCCCAAAAGAAAAAAGAGATTGGAAGCTTTGTTTTGTAGGAAGACTGGTTGCTAACAAGAAACCTCAGCTCATGGAGCTTACTAACTGCATAAGGAGGTCATGGAATCTCACAAGGGGCTTCAATATTTCCAGATACATCAAAGGATTCAACTTCTATGTTATCAGGGTAAACAATGATGAAGACAAACAACACCTGCTAACTAAAGGCCCTTGGGTGGCTCTGGGAAATTTCATGGTGTTGCTTGAAGTTCCAGCTGGAGGATTTGTTAACTTCAATCCTGCTAAATTCGATCATATATTGATGAAAATCCATTTGAAGAGGGTTCCAGTTCAAATGACAGGATGGAAAGCTCTTTATGATATTGTAAAGCCAGCAAGAATTCTACAAGAAGTCAGGAAACCTTATGGTCCTGATGAAGATGAAAAATATGTTGATATTATTGTCCTCCTTACTCTGAAAAACAAAATCCCAACTTAGATGTGGGCAAAAGTGGGGAATGTTAAGACTAGGATTAAATACAACTATTCTATCACTCCAAATTATGTCAAAAGTGTAGAATACCATATCACCCAAGAGAACCCTGTGAGATTGTTGTTCAGGAAGAGAAGAATGAAAATCAATTTCATGCTCTAAATCTTCTGGAGAAGGGGGAAACAAGTAACAAAAATCAAGATGAAGATGATAATTCTTCTACTGGCTCTGACCATGTTGCAATTATGGTATCAAAAATTGAGTTAGCAAAACCTCTAAGAGTTCCAGCTTTTAATGGTAGAGAAAGTATGCTAGTTGAAGCTAAGAGAAAAGGGGCAGACGAGGGGTCTTGTGACACTGAAAAACTGGAATCTATGGAGGATCTGAAAGCTCTGGTGGAAGTCAAGAATGTTTTTAAGGATGATTTTGAAGAATTCTCTAGTTGCAGTGGAAGTCAAGATTCTCTCATTAGGAAGAACAAGAAAGTTACAAAAAAAAGGTAACTCTATTAAGCAAGCTGCCAGAAATCTTCAAATCATCAAAAGCAGTCCTTGTTCCATCCCACCAGGATTTGAACAAGTTGCTGAAAGGATTTGAAAGTTCAGCTAGCATGAGTGAAGACAACAGAGAGAAAAATCCTGGTTGTACTAAGAAGAAGAGGAGCTTCATGGACAGTGAGGATTCTAATCAGAGGTATCTTAAGGAGAGCCAAAGCTTAAGCTCCAAACTTAGTCAGGAGGAAAAGATGCACCTGGAGAAAGTGAACATGATGGCTAAAATAAAGGACAACAACAAGGAGGTAACCCTGAAACTCATATTTTATACTTATACCAGCAAGTACAAGAACTTAAATTTCCAAGTCATTCCTGCTAGAATAAGATGTATGATTTCAATGTTTATAAATTTCCATGCCAATATAGGAAAGGTATATTCTGAAATCTCCTACTTTTGGGAATTCAGTAGCATCTTAAGTTGGAACTGTCAAGGTCTAGGTCAGAAAGACACTCAAAGCCATCTAATAGATTTACTCAAGAAGGAAAATCCTGACATAATCTGCTTGAGTGAAACCAAACAACAAAGTAACAATATCGATAAAATTATGAGAAAGATCAATATGCAGAATTACTGGTTAGTACCTCATGTTGGGCAAGCTGGGGGTATGGCCATAATTTGGAAAAATCATCTTGATATCACTATTGAGAGTTGGGATGATAACCAAATTAATGATGTGGTTATGGAATCCCCAAATCCTCAAAAGTTCATGATCATTGTCTTATATGGCAGTCCCTATCCAAATCTCAAGGTAGAATCAAGGTCTCTAATACCTATTATGGATGCTTATATGAATCACCCATGGTTAACTATTGGAGATCTAAATGTGGTTCTTCATGCCACAGAAAAGAAAGGCATCAAGCCTTTTGATGCTAATGAGGCCAACACTTTCAACAATATCATATCTGATTGTGCCCTGCAAGACTTAAATTTCTCTGGATACCCATTTACATGGTGTAATCAGAGAACTGATAATCACAGAGTTGAAGAAAGATTGGACATAGGGCTAGGTAATGATGAATGGATTGAAAGAGTTCCAAAATCCACCATCTTCTACCTAGTTGCTAAGGGCTCTGATTGCCCTATAATCCTTAAGTCTAATCATGAATAGAAAGATGGAGCTTATCCTTTCAAGTATTTTGGTGGTTGGATGACACATCCTAACTGCAAGAAAATCATCCAAGATGCTTGGGACAAACATACCAGAGGCTCCACCAGCTTGATCTGTGTTAGTGTTAAGCTAACATCTGTTAAGATAGATCTCAAAAACTTTAATAAAAATGTCTTTGAAAATATCTCTCATAATATTAATAAGATTAAAGGTACGATTGAGATCCTTAGCAAAAAGCCTGACAGACCATTTGAGGTAATAAAAGACCTTGAATTGAATCTGCAAGGATGGAAAGATATAGAAGGGGATTTCTGGAAAACTAAAAGTAGGAACAACGATATTAATCTTGGAGATAGAAACACCACCTTCTTTCATAACAATGCTAGAAACAGGGTGGATACTATTAAGAAAAATGATTGTAATTGGATAAGCAATAGAACAAATGTTGCAAATTGTTTTACAGAACACTTTAGTAACATCCCATCCACTGTAAACCCAATTATTAACATGGATCTTATCAATCTTATACCTACTGTCATAAATGATATTGATAATGATTCTCTCATGAAAGCTCCAGAGGCTTCTGAAATTAAAAACACTTTGTTTTCCATGAAAGGAAATAAGGCTCCTGTGCCTAATGGGTTTCCACCTAACTTCTTCCAACAAAACTGTGACATTCTAGGTGGAGACATCACTAAAATGGTCTAGGATTTCTTCAATACAGGTTTTCTGCTGAAGGAAATGAACTCAACATTCATCTCCCTCATACCTAAAGTCCAAAATCCCACTTCCCCTGTGGATTTTAGATCAATAGCTCTGTGCAACACTACTTACAAGATTATCTCCAAAATTCTGTCTTAAAGAATGAAACCTCTCTTGCACCGTATAATCTCTCCCTATCAATCGACTTTTATTCCTGACAGACAAATCAATGATAAGACTATGATAGCTCAGAAAATAATACACAATATGAGAACAAGAAAGGATAAAGAAACATGGATGGAGCTGAAAGTTGACATGTCAAAGGCTTCTGACAGGGTGGAATGGGATTTCCTGATAGTCATCCTAACTAAAATGGGGTTTAGTAAGGGGTGGTGTCAGCTAATCCATCAATGTATCAGCACTACTAATTTGTTTATCCTCCTGAATGGGGTGCCCTGTAAATTCTTTCAGCCAACAAGAGGTGTGAGACAAGGAGATCCACTCTCCCCATACCTCTTCATAATGTGCATGGAAGTTTTCTCCAGGGCCCTTTTTCAGCTGAAAATCAAGGGCAAATCCAGGGAATAAAGATTGTGGCAAATGCCCCTCCTGTCAGTCACCATTTGTTTGCTGATGATTGTATAATTTTCTGCAAAGCAAATTAACACTCAGGAGGCAGACACGATCT
>JAJJMA010325916.1:0-12220 GCA_023529015.1 Papaver nudicaule
TCATATATCTGTAAGCACAAGTTCAATAGAAAACGAAAAATTCCTATCAATGCAAGGGTTTATACATCTTCAATTTCCTTATTGCAAATAACAAATGTACGATGTGCATCCGAAATCTGCTGTATCACCATACAGTTCTAATATTACCAAAGAAAATATTGCAAAATATATATAGTTCCTCATCACCAGAACAATCTTGGCGTTTGATCTTCAAGGATAGGTTCATCCCTAAGGGACTTTTTTTGTTTTTTGTTTTGACATGTTCCGCAGGCTAAGGAAAAACCAGAGCCAAAACAACCAAAACAAAAAAAGGAAAAACCAGAGCCAAAACAAAAAAGGGCAACAAAAAAAGGAAAAACAGAAAAGGAAAAGCACCTAACTATTCTTCTTCTTTCTCTTAAAAACCTTGTGTGACTTAGCAACTGCAAGAATCTCTCTGAAGTCCGTAGTGAAGTCCTCACTTCTGACATCAACCCAATGGTTAGCAGGGTGACTGCTGGCTAAGTAATCAGCAGCTCTATTTGTTTCTCTGAAGCAATGAGAAATCTTCCATGACTGAAATCTTGTCTGCAAAGATCTAATTCTTCTCCAGATTTGAATAACATTCCAGGGAGGCTCTGGACACTGACTGGTTAAGAGGAAAAACACAGCTTTTGAATCAATGGCCAAGTGAACTTTGGAACAGCTCTCTCTCACAGCAACTTTGAGACCCAACTCCACACCTTGAAGTTCATGGGCAAGAACAAAAATAGGTGGACTACCTCCTTCCGCCGCAGCTAAAACATCTCCTCTATGATCTGTTAAGATAGCCCCAAACCCACCGGATTCATCTTTTTTTGAGCCATCTGTGTTAATCATCTTTTCATCCTCTAAAGGACACTGCCAAGTACATTCAATAAACTCCTCCTTAAGAAAAATACAGTCAATCTTCCAGTTGCTCATAAACCATCTGTTCTGAATTTTGTCCCTCACTTTATGAATAGAAGCAGCCATTTTGAATCTGACATCCTGTACAATGAGAATACTTAGCTGATCTTCAGATATAGACTGAGAACCAAACACCCTGTTATTTCTTTCCCTCCAAACATTGTAGATAAAACAATTGAAAACCAATCTCTTAACCATAGAGACAGGACTAGAAATGCAGAAATTTTCACTAGCCCATCTGATTTCAGCATCCCAATTGATCAAGTAAGGTCTGTAAATAACCATCTTAAGTAAAAGCCCTTTCCATATGATTTTAGAATAAGGACATTCATGAAAAAGGTGATTCTCAGTCTCAACCGCATTAGCACATAACACACTAGTGTCATCTTGAATGACTTTCCACTTCTTAAGTTTGTACCTGGTTTTAAGTCTCTTGTAAACAGCAAGCCAAGAGATAAAGGAGTGTCTTGGAACATGATTCTTGAACCAAACAAGTTTATACCAGAAAGGAGAAGGATTATGGGAGGAAATAGCAAAATAGGTTTCTTTCACAGAAAATTTACCTGAATTAGAAGCCTTCCATATAAGCTGGTCGTTGCATACTTCTGCATAGATGCAGCACTCAGACTAATTAGATAGGTTCATACCTAAAGGACTTGGGTTTCTGCTATTGCAAAGCAAGGCAGTTGCGGACTTCTACATAGATGCAGCACTCGGACCAAAGAGTAAGAAATAGATACTAATACATAGCAAAGAGTAAGAAATAGAGTTATAAGTTCACTGAACATATGTCACAAAGACGAAACTTCACAGCTATCTCAGTTTCATAACAACAAAATAGATGCATAAACAAAATCTTAACCATGTTTTTCTACTAAATCAACCCTCTGGCAAGTGGTAACATGTTGTATGCTTCCCAAAGTTCATTAAACTAAGATTACGGGGCAATGATTATATATGACCCCCCACACTCTCATTCAATAAGATTACCGGGCAATGATCTGCAAATAAGATTGATAACCGAGGTTGGACATCTAAGTACTTGGTAAATTTACATATTCTGCAATATCATTCGCAATAGATTCACCAAGTACTTTGACTTCCAGCCTCGGTACCACCTCCATCCCGAAGATATCAAACCAATTCGGCAAATTCTTATCCAAGAGTCCAAGAAGAGCCTGTGTTTCCCATACTTAATGAGGGGTAGGCTTTTTCGGAGGTTTGGCTAGCTGGCGTCGGATACCTATCTTAGATCGCTGCAAGCAGCAACGAATTCTGGCTAGTTACACCTCCTGAGAATTATCCAGAATTTTTTACAGCCGGCCAGGTATAGCCCGCACCAACCTGCGAAGATATACAATAGATGCAGAGTGCCCATGGATTCCGGGTCTATCCGGGTGTTTCTTGCCGCATCCAGCGGCTAGGTTTGACGTCCAAGGCTCTGAATATCCTGGCAACCCGCGCCAAAGAGTTCCCGCTCACCGTTCAGTTCAGGCCCACAACTGAGCGCCAAAGACTAACGTAATTACCACGAGTCCATCAGCCCCGCAGTAACCAACGCTAGCCAGGTTTGATAACATCATCACATTGTTGGTCAGAGGTCGTCCTGCTTGTACAAACCGCCCTTACCTGTTGAATCTTGGAGGAAACCGGCTCCCATAGCACCACCTACAGTAGCCTTAGGCCGCGTCCGTCGGCAAATTCTTATCCATCAATACAAAATATTCTCATACCTACACTTCATTTCAGTATCTGCATTAATCAGCCAAAAACAGCAACCATTTTAGTTCTTCTCAATCAATGCCAAAGTAATATAATATCCCACTTCGCATAGGAATCCAATTCAAACAATTTTCCCAACAAACATCAGAGAAAAAGAATACATTATTCAGTGTAGATTAAGTATCTCCAGATTCTTCAAGAGCTTGTTTCCAAAGAGTAAATCTCAATCTTTCATTACTCTCCCAATTCTCTAAATGCAGAAAATTTTACAGTCAAGTAATCTAAGTGGATCAGAAGCTTACCTAACACAAGAAAAGGAAACCAATGTCGAATCCAAATATTGAATTTCCCTAATTAAAGGTACAATTTGTAAGTTTATAAAACTGAGCAACAACAAAGGAAAAGACCATTACAATATTGTACAATTTCTGTGGGATAAAATGGGTCTTTAACAAAACCATGGGTTTCAAAGGGGGCATTGTTACATCTACCATTATTGACATTAAAAATGAAAAAAATTACATCTTGGGTGAATAACCGATGACGATGATTGGTTCATGATGAATCCAGGTACTTTTGGAGGATTATGAATACAATGATTTTGGAAAAAATGTGAATCAGAGATAAGCAATAACCATTGTTTTGCTTCAGATTTGAAAATGAGAAGTGATTTGACTGGTAAATGCAATAGAATCTGAGAGTAAAAGATGATTATTATTAACTAGTAAAGATGATGATGATAAGTTATCAATGTTACCTGAAAATCTTACGGTTTCTGAAACCATCCTGGAACAACCAGAGCTTTTACTATACAAAAAGAATTTGGGAGAAGGAAATCTTTGTTCTGAAATTTGAGAGAGGAGAAATTTGACAGTCAAACAAAGAGTCAACTAGGGGGCGTTTGGTTACATATACAATTTTGTTTTTGGAAGCAAAAAAAGGTGACTTTTTGCTAGTGTTTGATGCGCCTTCAAAAAGTTGTTTTTTGACTTATCATACACTAAAAAATCTAAGGTTTAAAAGCTCCCACGTCGCGCGATGAGGTTATCTCCAATTTCTATTGGTCGAGAAAGGGAGGAGTTTGGGAGGCATTCTGGGGAAGACACTTGGCAATTGTCCATTGGTTCATATAAAATTACACTTCATTTACGCTTCTTCAAAATCTCACCCGCATTAGTGATGTACACCTATTTTAGTTAACTAACTTTTGGACCAATTAAAATTTGCTAGACAATATATTCTTGTTGATGATGTAGAATCTGTAGATAACTGGGATTCTTATCTTCAAAAAGAAACGGATTAATATGATTATGATACAGACATTAAGAGATAGTTAGATGAGGAATTAGTCTTAGGTTTCATTAAGATTTTAACTCTTTTCTTTAAGAATAATACACCTCATCTCTTCTCACTGAAACTTTATCTCATCTCTCTCGAGAATACACGAATGTGAATAAGTGTTAAGAAGGCCTTTATGATGGTTCTCGTATTCCTTATTAAAAAATCGTGATAAAAAGTTGAGTTCGAAGAAACTTGAGCGTGCAAATATTCAACATGATCTTTGTTTGTTGAAAGAAAAACTTGTTGCATCTGATGCAAATATTTTCTGCCAACAAAAGTGCTACGAAGAAAAAGAAAATAATTTTTTCGCTAGAGACAAACACCTTAAAGCTGATTTAGCTAGTGTTCTTGCTAAAATCAAGACGTTGGAAGAGTTCAATAATATCTCAAAAAATTAACCTTAATGTTATGACGTAAAATCCTCGTGACACATGAGGATTAGGCTACAAAGGAATATATGCTTTGAGTATTAACAAATAGGTGAAATTTGTCAAGGCTAAGTATTCTTGTCAATCTAAGGCTACCAATCTCCACTGCAAGTAATGATGGAAAAAGAAAAACCTATCAAGCTCTATAAATAGCACACAAACATCCTGGAAACAATGGACATCTCACTTCGTTCTTACTGAACATTGTTTTTATTGTGGAGAGAAGGTCAATTGGCAAGAAATTGCAAATTCCGAAAAAAGGAGTGAAAAAACCAATGGCTTAAATATTCCATTGTTTTGGAGACTAATGTCAAACCAAACAACAAGGGTGCTGAAAAAGTAATTTCGCTTTCACAAAGAAAACTGAGATTTTAGATTTGATGATAAAAATTATGACACGACCCGACCAGCACTAACTTTAAACTAACAACTTAACCTAAAAAAAAATCATGCTAGATGTAACCATGTTCAAATCGCAGGCCGCGGCTAACCCAAAAAATAAAGTTTCCAATTTAATTCATACAGTATATAAATCCGCAAAAGGCTAATCCCCGACATTAATTAGAATAGTCTGAAACTCCTCGATGTTCTCCGGCATCCAAGTTCTTCGTCTTCGTCATCGTCATGGGATGATGATCCACTCATGTCATATGGATGCACTATAGCTTGTGTGTCCAAATATGTCTCGAAGATTTTTCTGGATCCATCATCTCAATAAGGTTTTGAAGACTAATTAAAGTCGATTTTAGCGTTGCCAATTTGATTCATCCATCAATGACCATTATATTTCCTTTTTCTATTTACTTGACAGAATCATTTTTAACCAATAAACCTTTCAAGATGTTCTCACCTAACTAGTCTATATTCCCGACATTTATTTACAAGTAGTTGTACTGACAAAAAGAATACATGTGATCTGAAGGTCTGAAAAACAACATTGAAACCTTCTTTCTCAAAGGAACTCAAGAAAATAAACATTTTGGTAGTGAAACAATTGATTCAGGTTCCGGATGATAAAAATGAAAAATAACCAAAAGCATCATAAGAAAAAAGTACGAATCATACACCTTTTAAGGTAACCAAACCACTCATCTGGTCAGAGTTAAAAAATGGACGCTCAGTTTTCGAGTATGATGATTCTAATAGAGGGTATTTAATTAGGAATGTAAAGTATCATTATATATTTGTGGTATTCAACTTTGATTTTTTCAGATTCCACAAATATCTTAGGTATTTCATTCATTTAAGATTTCTTAGGATAGTTGAGAGTTGAGATATTATTGCTAAAATATGTATGTTATTATCTTCTATCAATCTCAATCCAAACTAAGTGTTTCACCGATTCTTCTAGATAACATATTAATTTTTTGGATTTTTTCTTTTTTTGGTTTTTCTAGCATCATATTATATGTTTTTTTTGGATGATGTTGGTGAGTTTTTCTTTTCAAAATAGGTTTCTCCTTCATTGTTTTTCTTCTTTCTTCTTCTTCTAACCTAATTATATTTTTCTCATTCATCGACTTATGTATCCCTTATTTGATTAACTCTTTAAACTTTTCATTTGATCTGAACATGAAAACTTTTATGAAGCTCTTTTATTTTAATGTGTTATAACGGTTCTTTTCATAACCTAAGTATGTTCAACATAATCCATTATAATTTAGTAAAAAACTTCATAAATACACATATTTCAAGTAAAAACAATAATCTATTTCGGCGCCTTATCTTCCATCTAAGCTAATTATTCTTTATCTTCATCAATGTCTTTTATTTTCTCATTATCAAGAACACACATCAACCATGAAAAACCATGGTGTGGATCAATGATTTTAGCGACTAGGGTGTTATATAAATTGTCTTCTTCATCGTCAATGTCTGCACCTACTTCACGAGCTCTATTAATAAGAAATTCAAAGTCTACTTGATTATTTTTTTCGACTTGGAAGACACCCTTCCAAAATTAAGCCAAATCCTAGAACAAAAATTGGAAGAAACCCTAAATTAAAATATTAAAAAATTTATTTAACAGCCAAATAAAGAATCTTATCGGATAACATAATCAATAGGTTGCTCAGATATCAAGAACTTAGTTCCTCAAATCCATACTTCACTTTGGGAAATAACGCGTCTTCCTCCTTTTTTCCCTATTAAAAGATATTGTGCGACGTTTTGATGTACCACCGAAAAACTATTGTGTAGAACTTAAGTGCATTATCAAATTTCTCACCCCGGGAATAATGCTAACTTAAACTCCAACCACTCAATTTCAACATCAACATCAATATTTCCTTAATCTTGCTCAACCTTAACTTTCTTATCCTTATTAGTTGAATCTAAAAATACAAAACGAAAGTAAGCCAATAAGTCACAAACATAAGCAATAATTAAGATTCACAGGTTCCGTTTTCACCTAAAGTCAATATTATATTCCGAATGAAAACTGTAAAAAAAATTAAGAAAGCAAAAAACTTGATTACCCGAGAGAGAAAAGGTCAGCAGAACCATGAACAGGGAAATTAACGACGCCAGTAGAAGATTGTTGCTGTTGCAAGATTTTATCGTGTCTTATCTGTCTCTATTTTTCAACTCAGTCAACCCAGTATTATGAATTGAAATTCTTTCAAGAGTTAGGTAATTATGATCACTAGAAACAAAAGCTACTGGTAAAAATAGAATTAACCATAGAGAACAGATTAGAAGCACCATTATTTCTCTCATATAATTCTTTCTCCTTTCCTCTTCTTCTCTTAGTTAAAAATACAAAGAAAGATTAAAATTTCTCTTAAGAATCTCTCTCCCTTCCTCTTCTTCTCTTAATTACAAATACAAAGAAAGATAAAAAAAATTCTCTCTTACATGGTTTCACATTCATTTGTTGTGGAATGAGTTTATGGAAGGAAACTTTTCTCTACTAGATGGTTTAAATTTTCTAACTGGTTTAAGTTTTCTCGTAGTTCATGGTTTAAGCTCTACTGGTTGCAATATGGGTGAAGTGTGTCTGGGCTGGGAACTAATGGTTGATGAGAGTATGACACTCGGAGCTTAATAATGGGTTTGGCAACGAATGAAAGGCACTAAAGAAAAAAAATTGAGAGCCCAAGTTTACTCTCTTGAGCTAAGACAGATGTAGGGTGCACTAGTAAAGAAAGTAAATTTAGTTCGTCTACTAGTTACTGACCGGAGTAAATATGAGTACATTACCACCCAGACTACAAATTACTCAGCAACATTAGAATTCTATATGAAAAAGTTAAATCCTCTATAACTAATAACCTCACTTTATTATTGTAACTTTATAACCTACTACTTATTTGAGTGTTACTTGGTAGTTTATGAAAGGAGAGTTGTGGTTTGTTTGTTGGAAGGGTTGTTTCAAGGAAGCATACAACCCTTCCAAGAGTCAGCGAGATAGATGGCCGTATACCAAAAAAATAATCAAATCGTTTTTCTAGACTAAATAGTCGATGTAGGTCAAACACTGATAGAAAGCAAGTACAAAATTTAAAAGAAATGTTAAAGTAAAATATTAACAACAAATTATCAGTTAACAACGACATAGAGAATCTTACCGAATTACATAGTAGGTTGCTAAAATATCTAAAACTTAGTTCTTCTTTGATATTCAGCTTTTATAAAATAAAATAAAAATCATCCAGAAACCATGACGACATTTGTGGATAATTAAATTCAATCGTCATTGTTTTACTATATCGAGCATGTGGACTTTTTTTTTGTTTTTTGTTGATGTAATATTGCAAGTGATTGATTTGTAGGTCATTGACGCAGAATAAGTCGTCAGTCAACCTCTACCATCTAAGAATAAAGGCCTTGATACTTCATACCACTACATTATTGATGTGGTATGTTACTCATCTTACTATCGGCTTATGTTTTTAAGTTATACAAATTGGTCTTCTAATAAGTTTTTTAATTTGCACAAGGCATACATGGGTAACTATGGAGGGGTTTAGGGATTGGTATATCGAGAAGACAAAAGAAATAAATTGCATGGTTCTTCAAAATGGCCAATTATAAGTGACAGGACCAAATTAGAAATGATTTGGAGAGACGGTTGGTATAAAATTTATAAGGGAAAGGATTAGTATTGAAGAAGAATAAATCGAGATTTAACAACATCATTTCATATAAATATGGTAGCCCATTCAAGATGGTATTCAATTAGAACCAAGATGATATATTCAAATTGAAAAGTGTTGTTTGCGGTTGGCACAACCATAAGGATCCAAAAACCTCTTATTAGACATTCTTATGCTGCAAGGTTGAAAACAACTGAAATTGAGATAGTAAAGATCATAAAAAGAAATAAACCAACCAAGATGCTCAATACGAGAGGTCTAATAAGGTAATTTATCTTCTATTTATACAATTTACGTGTCCCAAACACCTTTAAAGAGCAAGTCATGGGATGGAAGATTGATTATGTTACAATCGGCATGGTTGGCAGACAAACAAGAATAGTGTTTCAAACAAGGGTAGGGTTGAATGGCCATGTCACACATACCGTTCTGGAGGATCTGTAGATAGTTTAATTAGCTCACTGCTTCAATCAGGTTTTGATGATGAATTGTACATATAATACCAACAGGTATAACATTCTCTTGTTCAATAGCTTTAGCCAAAAAAAAATGCCCTTGTTCAATATTGTGGGTCATATTTCGGACAAACAATCTTTTACCTGGCTTGGTTTTTCTGGAAAACGAGCCAGATGTAGACTATATTTGGGCGATCCAGTAAGTGAGATTGATTTACCAAGACGTAGAAACTATAGGGTTAATAATAACTGATATACATATTTTACTGATGAGAGCCTTTAAACTTAGCCAAAACCAAGATTCATTTCTAAAAGCCAAGTGAAAAAGCTCAGTTGTGAGCGTTAGGATGAGATGTAGGTGTATATTGTCCAAAGATTAAATAAAGTATAGAGAAAAAAAAATGGGTCGGTGCCCAGCTTGTTGCGAGGCTACCGACCAACTCATTGTATTGTGAGTTAAAATGATTTTTTTTAGTAAAAGAAAAAGAAAGGTCATAAAAAGTACGACGGCGATAGTGAGATACGGAAGGATACTATGAAAGCGTAGGATGCCTTGGTTTGTTTGATGAAAATAACAAGTATAATTCTAATTTGAAGATATTTATTGATGAGTGGCGCCTCAATTATTGTAAAGCAATTTATTATTGCATCAATTCATGGTTAAGCGTGAGCACTAGGATATTTTTGTGCATTCCTGGACTTATAAGTATAATCACTTTAAAGAATGAGGCAACAATTACTATTGCGAAGGCGCAGATCATGGTAGTTTGAAGAAAATTCTTGCAGTGAGTAATAATGGGGTTGTTACTGTAGAACAAGCTATCCATAAGTATACCGAAATGTTTTCCGTAAGATTCAAGTGCAAAAAAAAGTAGGAGTGTTTTTAACTCAATTTTTAAATAATAGTGATTTCCCTAGAGTATAACTTACCAAGTTTCACATTGGGCAATAAAATATATAATGGAAAAACTTGACCAATTTTGGAAGTACAAGACTAGTGATAAAGATAAAGTGTGTAGTTGTACGACTTTGGCGAATGTTGGCCTTCCAAGTCGTCATCGTCTTGGAGGGTATGAGCGATTGACTCCGATTGATGATATTGAGCCTTTTGTAGTCAACTTTCATTTATTCCGAGAACTACAGATGACAATGACGAATCATGGTTGAAGGCCAATGTATATCGAGAAATAATTGAGCTTCACCTTCGAGAATCGACCTCAAAGACAAATATTCCGGGGAAGACATGTTGCCAACGTTCGGCGTCAACATCAAGAAATATTTGAATTTGATAAAAAAATCAATCAAGCAGAAACCCACTAGCAGACCAAGCACCGCAACTTCATTGTCTCAATAAGGAAATAAGTGAAAAACGCAAAGATTTGTAAAAGAGACCTTTCATATCATGAGAATGTCCAAGCCGAATACGATATGAGAGAGAATCCAGTTGTTCGAAAGAGAAGGGGTCGTCTAAGGATGTAGCTGAGCCAAGTCAAGCAACCAAAAGACAAGTTAAGCTAAAGGGACCATTCTAAGAGTGTGTATGGATTGTTATTTCGGTTGTTGAGAAATTGGGTACACCTCAACAAAGACAATCAATCCATATGTCAAAAGTAGAAGTAAATTGAAGCAGTTCCCTTTCGTCACTATATATTTTGTTATATCCACAGACGAAGTTGAAGAAGATGGACATTGTGGTTACCACGTTGCTTGTGAATAATTGAGACATTTTGATGAGGTGGATGTTGAAGACCTCGCCCAAGTCGAATAACCAATTGGAAAATACTTGAAGCATTCCATTTCACCCTTCAAATATTGAACACCTTATCCAAAGACCAGTACATCCTTGTAAATATGATTTGGCCTCAATCATAATTGAAGCAAATTCCTAGAACAACGTCGCTCTTATTTGGGAAGAGTACATTGCCTACCACCCACATTCAAAATCACCAAGCAAAATTTTCTCTCTCCCGTTGGATCTTAGGAATACTATCCATAGACATGAGATACGCTTTGATCGTACTTACCATTATTTGTGGGTGTTTCTATTGTCCCCTCTTGCATTTAGGATCCTAACTCTCCCATATATATCATGCCATATACGAGTGTTGGGATATACCATGCCCTACGGATCCTTATGCTTTGATTGATGTCATCCAAAGTGTTCTGTGAAATAAGAACATGTGGTTTATGTTTTCCACAACATATGGGATTTCTAGATGATACATGTGTATCTCGTCGTTTAGAGAACTTAGTTAATTGAGGGAAGAACTCTATTTAGGAAAGGAATTCCAAATAGAGAAGGATTCTTTTAAGGAAGGAATCCTAGATAAGGTAGTATTCCTAAATAAGGAAATACTCCTAGACAAGGAAATATTCCTAGATAAGGAAATATATTCCTTAGCGGTTTGGGAAACCAAACCACTATAAATAGCTAGACAAGGCATTCAATAGAGGCATGAAATCCTGGAAGACATCCTAGCAGAGGTGTAAGGTTTCATCCCACCTATTTGGGTGGTAGTGAGTTGGTTCAAGGTATCTCTTTGATGGGGGTTCTATGGATCAATTAGAATGAACTACGTTTGGTTTGATTCCTTGTAAAAGGATACGTAGGCAGCTGAGGTGCAACCGAAGGGACTCAGATTTCTCGTTTGAGATTCTAGTCGACACCGAACACCGAAGACGGTAGGCATCTAGTAAATCTAGAGAAGAAGTTTGTGAGGTAATCATTGTATTGCAAAAGCAAGCTTAGCAGATTGTGAGCGTGAAAGAGAGAATTGTAATATTGTCTTGTTCATAATCTAGAGAAGATATCTTTCTTCGTATTACTGTCCTTGTGCTACGTTTTACCTATCTTTCGTCTATAGTTATTTCGAATTCCGCCCTAATAACTCTAGTCATCAAGAGTACATAGATTATACGTATCACTAGAACCTACCTTTATTTTGTTGGGTGTTGACTATGTGTAATATCTGTTTGAAAACTATGCTTTATCGTCAACCTCATTATCTTATGTGTTGTCATTATCTTATTTTCAAATGGTTATTTGCAAGCTTCGAGTTGAACCTTGACACCGCAGTAGTGGAGGTTGATCTTGCTTCCAAGAGTTTAACAAGTGCAGCTGGAGCAACCTTCAAGTATGACGTATTTGCTCATTGCAACCGGTTCTGTAGTATGTATCTTCCCCGTGAAGACTTCTGTTAGGGCATTGTCCGGTCAAACCCACTAGCGTTGGTATGTCAAGCTAGTTGTC
>JAJJMA010325929.1:3362-26504 GCA_023529015.1 Papaver nudicaule
CTTCTTTATTGTATACAGCTGGAAATAGATTGTGAAGAGCATCTATGTCCTTTTGATACACAATTCGAAGTCATCCAAAGAAGCAAAACCTTCGGGGGGAGAATAATCACCAGAGACGTGGACAGAAGCAGGAGTACCCTTCTCTACATCATCAATTATGACAACTGCGGGAATTTCAACACCATTGATTTCAACATGTATTTCCGTTTCAAATGGGACATCAGAGATGCTTTGCACCCCGCCCATAGTTATTGTGGTAGTTAATTTGTTTGGCGGAATAAATGCTAGGTTTGGCTCATCTTCCTCAAGATGATCTAGCTTAGGGTTTTTGGCACTTCTCTTCACTGGCTCAAGAAATGTCTCACATCTCTTTTGTTTGAACTCATTGTACTCGTCTGATCTATCCCAATTTGTAACCTCTTCGGTCACTATTTATATTTCTCAAAGGTAAACCCTAATTTGTTTAATTGTAACTAAATGTTAGGGGATGTATATTCCATATACGACTCTAAGTCGACCGAATATACAGTTTCTGGCATTACTAATATACGCGTACATCACCACATTGAATGCGTATAACGAATTTACTTATTAATCTTTATCTAATTTTTCTCACAAATTGCAAATTGATAAATCATACAAGTAATTTTTCTTATATGTAACTACGTTTGCTGATCAAAATAAAAACAGACGAAATATCAGGAGCTTAACAGAGACCGTAATTCAGTTTTTATTCCAAAAAAAAATATATATATTGCCTTCGAAAAAAAATTCAGTTTTTATTCCACGAGATCACTTGTTAAAAATAAGAAAAAATAACTTTCCTTGTTAACGGATCTCCATTTACACTACAATTCAATGTCGTTACAATTTATACCGCCAAAACTAACCCAAATTTTCCAAAAATCTCATTTCGATTTCCATGTCTCTTCTCTCTCCCTAAATCTTACTCCTATAATCTATCTAGAAAAGGCTAACCCTAGAAAATAGAACTTTGTGTTTACTGTGTGATATCTCTTCCTGCAGAACCAATTCCCAATCACTTTTGCTCCAAGTTAAGCATCTTGCTTTGTTCGAACGTGTAAGTCTTCCAGTTCCATAGAATCTTCTATTATTCTGTTCGATTTTCTCTGTTTTGTTGCTTTGATTTTAGATTTGCATTGGTAGTTTTCTTTGCGTTCTTTTGGAAGAAATCTAGTAGCTGATTTTTTTTTCTTTTTGGTAGGTTATCTTTCACTTGGCAGTTAGGGTTTTTGTATGAACGATTGTAAATTTTAGGGGGGCTTCTTTTATGTGTGGTATGTATGCAATTTTTACGTGTGTTATGTATGTAATTTTTAATCGCTTGAATGAATGAAATGAGCGGATAATGACCAAGTGTATTTAGTAATATGTTGATGGTTGGTATAATTCATATAATGTGGGATTCTTGTATTTTCTCTTCAGACTGTGGTTTGTGATTATTATTTGTATACATACATGATCCTTTGTGACTATAATTAAGAATTTTAATAAAACAACATAAACATTTCTACAGGTGGTTAACAACAAGTATGTTTCTACCTAGCCGATAATTTGTTGGTGTTCACAATGGATCCTAGAGTAATGGATAAATCTTGGATGGTCACCGATATAAGAGAAAAGACTTATCGAGATGGAGTAAATGCATTTATAGAGTTTGTTATCGACCATTCAGAAGACACCGGCCAGGAAACAAGAACGAACCGATTAGAATCTGGTGTCCATGTCAGAACTGTTTTAACGTCTATCACCACAAGGTGAGCAAGGTACAGTTTCATCTATTCAAGCACGGAATAAATCCACATTATACCAAATGGACTGATCATGGGGAAGAATAAGAAGAGTCACCAAGAAGGGGGCCTGATAGTGATAATGATCGTGATTATGATTTTGAGATGAAGACTCCAACAGATGCTGCAGAGACTAAAAATATGGTCGACCAAACAGTGGGTGATTTACCAATGGAGAAGATAGAAGAGCTAGTGAAGGAAGCTGAAACACCCCTATACAAAGGATGCACATATACAAAGATGTCATCGATGTGTGAGCTATTCAACTTGACAAGCAAGCACGGAGCATCAGACAAGTTTTTTAATGAACTTCTAGATCTGCTGGGGAAAATGCTTCCTCCAGATAATGAATTGGTAAAAAATACATATGAGGCTAAGAAGTTTATTAAATTGTTGGGATGAGGGTACAAAAAGATACATATTTGTATCAATAACTGCATTCTGTACAGGAAAGAGTACAAAAACGAGACCAAGTGTCCCACTTGTGGGGAATCTAGATGGAAAGTGGACGAACACACAGGCGACGTGTATGAAAATATTCCAGCAAAAGTAATGTGGTATTTCCCCATCATTCCCAGGCTGAAAGCGTGGTATAAATCAGAGAATATATCTAAATATCTCATATGGCACGACACAAGTAGAAAGAAGGACGAGGGTGTTCTACGTCATCCGGCAGACTCACCGGCATGGAAAGCGATGGACGATAGATACCCTGATTTTTGGTAAGGATCCTAGGAATCTGCTGCTAGGCATTTCGGCTGACGGAGTTGATGTAAACACAGGCACGAATAAACATCGCAGTTTATGGCCAATTTTGACGGTGGTTTACAACCTTCCGCCGTGGTTGTGTATGAAAAGAAAGTTCATGATGATGTCATTACTGATAGATGGTGGGCCTTGTAAGGACATAGATGTTTTGTTACAACCTATCCTTGAGGATCTTCAAAAGTTATTTGTGCATGGAGTCGACTGTTTTGATGAATATAAGAAAGAGAAGTTTACTCTACGTGCAACTGTTTTATGGACAATTAATGATTATCCTGCTCTTGGTACATTATGTGGTTGCCCTTACAGTGGAAAAAGAGGTTGTGTGGTGTGTGGGAAAAATACGTACTCTGTCAGACTCAACAACTGTGGCAAAGAGGCATATACTGGTCATAGAAGATACCTACCAGATGACCATATATTCAGAAGGCAGAAGAAGGGGTTCAATGGACAGGTAGAACATGGGAATGCTCCAGCACCTATGACCGGGGAACAAATATACAAGGAGGTATGCTCTATAAGGAATTCATGGGGAAAGAAAAAGAAGGGTATCAAAGTGGATTTTGTGCAGGTGAATCCCGGGGGAGGTGGAAAAATGATAACGAGGAGAATCGAAAGGAAAATTGCTAAAACAACTGAAAGATCGACAGGTGAAGATGAAGATTACTGGAAAAAATTTAACCTATGGCACCAGCTACTCCCATATTGGCGGCATAATCTTTTTCACCATTGTATAGATTTCATGCACGTCGAAAAAAGTGTCTGTGAGAGTATTGTCGGAACACTTCTTCACGCCGAAAGTAAGACGAAAGATGGATTAAACACTCGATGGGATCTGAAGGAACATGGGTTGAGAGAAGAGTTGCACCCTAAGCCGAATGGCAAAGGTGGATATACTATAAAAGCAGCGTCTTGCACATTAACCACGGCGGAGAAGGACAAGTTCTGTGCAACATTGTCCAAGATAAGGGTTCCGCAGGGTTACTGTTCAAAATTTTCCACCCTGGTGTCTTGCAAAGATCGTAAGCTTATCGGACTCAAGTCACATGACTATCACATGCTAATGCAGCAATTTTTGCCTGTTGCGATCAAATCGATTATGCCGCAGCCAACAAGATACGCTATTGTGAGGTTTTGTCATTTTTTCAGAGCGATATCTAGGAAAGAAATCAAGGTGGCAGAGCTAGACAAACTCCAGGAAGAACTCGTTGTGACGCTGTGCTTACTCGAGAAACACTTTCCTCCATCATTTTTTGATATCATGGTTCACTTAACTGTGCATCTTACCAATGAAGTTAAGCTATGTGGTCCTGTATGCTTTCGATGGATGTATCCGTTCGAAAGGTGCATGAAGGTTATTAAAGGGCATGTGCGTAACAGATACAGGTCGGGAGGATCAATTGCAGAAGGGAATATTCTGGAAGAGACAATTGAGATGTTTGGTGAGTTCAAAAGAAGCATGAAGACAATTGGAATTCCACCTGACAGGCATGACGGATATGACACTGTTGAAGATTCTGATTCCTTCCCGGGACAACCAACATCTGCTGGTAATCTGAAGAATGTCAGCGATGATCTGTGGATTAACGCGCATCTCACTGTATTGCTGAATACACCGGAAGTTGGTCCTTACTTAAGTAAGCATTGTTACTCGGTTAACTTATTCTTTTATTTTATGTGTCCAATTTTTGGCAGAGTATAACATTTACCACTGTGCTGTCTAGACGACATATGGACTGTGTGCGAAATGAAAATCCGACTAGAAATGATGCATGGTTGGATAAACGGCATACTGATACGTTCCCTGAGTGGTTTAAAAGTGAGGTAAGAGTTTGCAGAAAATGTTATTATTGCTGTAATTTATCCGTCAAGTGGTATGCTAATCCTTATAATTGACTGCAGGTTAAGAGAGAGTTCAGCAACTCTCCAGAAGGTGTCGCGGATAGGTTAAGGTGGCTGTCAGACTATCCGGAAACAGAAGTAATGACTTACGAATCATATTACATTAATGGATACCTGTTTCGGACAAAGTCTCGTGAAGGTACAGTGAACCAGAATAGCGGGATACATGTAGAGGCAACTGACATGAACATTAGAAAAGCGGGGGGTCCAACCCTTGATCAGGCAGATTACTTTGGCGTTTTACAAGAGATATGGGTGTTGACTTATCATTCACTGAGAGTTCCTCTTTTCAAGTGTGCCTGGGTTGACAATAAACATGGGGTCTCAAAGGATCCACTTGGCTATGTTTTGGTTGAGCTTGACAACATAAAACCCACTGCGGATCCATTCATTATAGCTACCCAAGCTAGGCAGGTATTTTATGTAGATCAGGAAAATAAGAAAAAGTCTATTGTCTTTACGGTACCAAGCAAAAATTACAAAGATACTGATGATGTCGACGAGGAATTTAGCACGGTGGTTCTTTCTGGGAACGATTTTAACTTGCCGACGATCAGTAAACATGACATGCGTAAGGAATCGATTGAGGATTACTATCGGTCTGAAGGTCCGGTTAGACATGTTCGTCCGAAGAAGAAAAAAAAATGATGCACCCAAATGTCCCAATTTTCTGATCATCGAAGTTGCATGCCCATTGTGATTTGTGAATCATTTTGCAAATACTAGTATGGACGAGACATGCTTTCTCTAGTAACTATCTTACTGTACATTTCTTTTTTTTTCTTTTTTGCAAGTAGTCTATCCGGACTTGCAGTGAATAACCAAATAGTTGCAGTGTTTTGAATCCGGGGTCTTTTTTCTTGTTTTGTTACGACCGCACAGACTTGGATCATGATTTTATCGCTAAGTCCAAGTTTTTCAAAGAAACGAAAAAATTACAAAGTTACTATTGGATCCCCTAACACAAAAACAAATCAAAAGCCATGGACATGCCCGTGACTTGATATATAATTAACAAGAATAAACCCTATTCTTAAGTTTTTGTTTCGTGACATTGCTCTTGGGCTTAGAGTTTTTGTGATTTTTGAGCATCCCTGAAGTCAAGCGAGTCATTGATATAAGTATGACACACTTTTTTGGTGCAGAAGTTGTATTTTACCTTCCTCGTTTAACGAAACCCTAGAGTCAAGCGAAGCTCTTTGGCTGATAACTTACACGCCCACATGTTCATGTATCATGTCTTGAATTTTCTATCATCCTTGCATTCTAACCAAATAGTTGGTTTGTTGTTCATTACCTTCACTACTAATGATCTACTGAATTGTTTGTTATTGTAATCTGCAAGTGGGTGATGATGACAATTTCCGAATGTGACCAGGTAGCTGATAATTTGTGGGTGATTTCACAACGGATCCTAGAGTGATGGATAAATCTTGGATTGACATCGATAGAACCAAAAAGCCTTATCGAGATGGAGTCGAGGCATTTCTAGAGTATGCGATCCTGCACACTGAAGAGGCGGTTATTTCATGTCCATGTCTGAAATGTTTAAACCTCTACAGACACAGAGTGACGGAGGTACGACACCATTTATACATGAGGGGAATGGATCCAAAGTATATCATATGGACTGAGCACAGAGAAATTCCCTTGCCCCACCACAATGATCTGCACAATGCACAAGTGCTGAATGTCCAATGGGAATTTCAGCGGATGCTACTGAATGTTTAGAAATGTACCAAATACTCGAGGATGCTGAGAATTCCCTATCCAGATGATGTTCAAATTTGTTGTTGCTGGAAACGTGGAAGATACCGGTCTGTAGTTAATAGTGATCATGGTTATTTATTTCATTTTTGATCAATAATTTAAATACCAGGGATATCAGATCAATTGTTAATCAAACTTTAATGTTATTCTATAGTAGTAATCGAAAATAGCAACATACAGAAACCGATCAAAAAAAATATAAAATACAAACAACAACATCCAGAAACCGGTAAAAAAGAAGAAATACAAACTGAAATACAAAAGAACATAAATAATACTAGTACAGTGCACGTGCGATGCTCCTGCTTCTTTGTTCCAACTCAGATCAAACTTTGTTCTAATACCACTTACACAAAAATTGACTCCAACCAAAGTGAAATTTTCCACTCAATAGTATTTCAATCAACTGTCCATTTACAAAAATGTGTATTGTTAAGTAATTGTTTTGCAATAATTTGCATTCTTATCCTTTTACAAAAACACTTCTTTGTATACAACAATTTTCGTAAATGTTTCATTTTTCTTTTTCAGCAACACCTTTCGCCACAAACCTTTGTGTTACTACTTGAGACACCTCCTGAAAAAGCTACATCTATTTTGAGATGTTTGTATCAGCTAGAAAATGAAATGTATATGTACATTAGACGTACGTATCAACCGAAAATAACTCTTGGTAAGCAAGGGGATCACCTCTTTTAGCCTACTATGCTCTCTTTTTTTTCTAGAATTTTTGTCTGCTTTCTGTACTCATGATGCTGCAATGTTTGATCATCTAGGTGCCTGCCAATGAATTATATTAACGATGATGAAACAATAAAAATGGAATTTTAAGACTCTTGGCAAAAGAAATGTGATTAGTATGATAATGCGGGAAAATGAAATGTATATGTATATTAGACATGCATGGAGAGTTGCAGTCACCCGCTACTTCAATAAAAAATTCAAAACCAATGGAATTGAATTAAGAAGACCCTTCTATTCAAAAGAAATGTGATTAACATCTCGCACTAAAGGGTAAATCAGTGAAATCACATCTCCTGCAGTTATCTGAAATTCATAAAACTCATTCCTTCTTCCCTGCAATTCTGGAAGCTGCCTCAATATTCTCCAAGTATCAAATTCATTTCATGTTATCTTACTAATAAAATGAAGATACAGTTGTAGAACGAAAAAATTCCCTTGCCCCACCACAATGATCTGCACAATGCACAAGTGCTGAATGTCCAATGGGAATTTCAGCGGATGCTACTGAATGTTTAGAAATGTACCAAATACTCGAGGATGCTGAGAATTCCCTATCCAGATGATGTTCAAATTTGTTGTTGCTGGCAACGTGGAAGATACCGGTCTGTAGTTAATAGTGATCATGATTATTTATTTCATTTTTGATCAATAATTTAAATACCATGGATATCAGATCAATTATTAATCAAACTTTAATGTTATTCTATAATAATAATCGAAAATAACAACATCCAGAAACCGATCAAAAAAAAATATAAGGTTTTCCAAGCTGGGAATTTTGGTAGTGCGCAGATTATTAATCTTGCTCTTTCGAGAGCTCAAGAATACCTAGCTGCTCACACTTCTATGTATTTACCTAAGGCCAAACAGATGATTATGGTGGGCTGAGAGCCGCCACCACTGAATTATGTTAAATTAAACACAGATGGAGCTTCTAACATTTTGGGTTTTGCAGTTATTGGTGGAGATGACCACGGAAAATTTCTGGCCGCCTTCGCAAAACATATATACCGCAACGGAAACAATAGGGCCGAGCTTCAAGCCATTTGTGAAGGCTTAAGTCTGGTGCATCAACTCAACATGAGGAATGTTTTTGTTGAAAGTGATTCCTCTTACATCATCAGCTTGTGTAATGGTTTGTGTACCGTCCCTTGGTTCTTTACTAATGTATTAGATGATATTCACTTTTTGGTAGATCAGCTTGATCATGTAGACAAGGCAACGTGGCTGCTGATGTACTTGCCAAAAAGGCAGCCAATGAAGCTTTATGTAATCAATGGGAACTTACTCCTCCTTATTTTTTGGGTTATGTACTGATGGAGGATACTAGGGGAAGGGCTTTTCCCCGGTTTGTAAAGCCCAGCTAGTTTAATCTATATAACCCTGTTTACAAAAAAAAATAAAATAATAATAATTAATTGTACATCAAATAAATTAAAATTTCAATTTTATTTTATTTTAATTAAAAAAATTGCAATAATGCTACGTTCTCCAAAAAATCTTTAACTTTATCCCGTAGGGAGTAACGGTGGTGGTATGAACTCGGGATAAAATGGGAGATTTCTCTCTCGGTACCTTATAATTCTCGGTAAAATTGATCGAACGAACAGAGCATTCGGACATAAAGTCATGAACATCTAGCTGAGATATATAATTGGAAAGGAGAAAGAAAACCCAGTATAAATTTGATCCTATCTGTTCTGAGTCATGTCCATGGGTCCAAAACTTCAAAGACAAGTCATTTTCAAAGTTAATCCTTTCTTTCCTACATATCTCTGCATAAAATCAACTTTAATTGGCCCTAACAATCAAAACTAAAGCTACTTTAGATAACTAGAACACTGTTGCAACGGTGGGAGGGTCGACCGAAGAAATTGACCTGTACACACCACTCTTCATTGTGAAACCAAAATTACTAAAGAACTTCATGTTAACTAAATACTTACTTTTTATCACTTAGTTGCGAACTGACGATTCTTGTCCAAAGTATTACGGTTATTCTTCTCAAGGAGTTTATTCACGTAATTAAAATATTTTACAAAAGTTTATGAAAAGATTTTATGTTAAATTGTATTAAATATAAAATATAACCAGTATTTAACAAAAATGAAGTAGTAGTTAGCCTAATGGTTAGGCTCCGGTATGTTGAGTGCAATGGTGGGAGTTCGAATCCCATCAGTGCCTTTCATTTTTGTGGCAGAAAAAAACAAAAGGATAAAATTCAAGGACGCAGACACATATGTATATAGATATTTTACGATAAGTTGTATACACAAATTTTGTACTAATTCTTATACAAAAATGTTGATAATGTTATACATTTGAAGTAAAAATCATTATATACAAAAAAATATAGTCTACGATGAGTTGTATACACAAATTTTATATAAAAATGTTGATAATGTTATAAATTATTAAAACAATAATAAGCGTACCAAATAACTCAACCAGAATGAAAGTTGAACAAAGCTCGAATATTAGAGCTCGCGGCCCCACACCAATCAGAAGCCTCCACGTGTTCAACCAATCAAATATATTTTCTTTTTTCTTTTTTCTCCCCCGACGGCCACACCATCTTCTTCTCCTCCTCCTCAATTCTTCAGATATATTTTCCAGAGCCAGCGAGAATTGCATTAAAGCTATTTTAGGGTGATTGAATTCATCAAACCTATGAAAAAACCCGACCCCCTCAAACCCTAATTGAAATAGCCAACATCGTTTTATGTTCTTGCCGTAACAACCAAAATCAAACTGAGAAAACCAAATAAAAGAAGATTATTCGGAAGATTTAATGGTATTACTAGAGTCTGATGTTCAATTACAGCACACAACAGTCGTAGTTAAAAGAAGATGAAGAAGAAGAAGAAGGTAAACTTTAAATTGAAGAAGCTTAGGGTACATTAAACCCATTGTTTTTTTAATCTTCGTTATGCTCATATTAGATGGTTAATTCTATTAATTTAATGCATGGGGTATAAATTGAATTTAGGGTCCTATAATTATTTTTATTTTTTTTTATCTTGGTGTTGTGGAAATGATTGTAAAAGTGGTTTACTTAATGATTAGAAATTGAATTTAGCAGCGGAAGAAGAGAGTGCATGTGTTTTTTTTATTTTCTTCCAGGTACGATTTTCCGTGAGTTTCTTCGGCAGGTAAGTTTTTCAATCGAACAATTTTCGCTATGTAGGGTAGATATATTCTGAATGTTAGGGTTGATTAGTAGATGATAGTGCATTTGTTAGTTCGAATTCACACGTGGATTTAATTTCTTTGGTCAATTGGTTGTTCAATATTGCTTATTTACAATTATTAGCTCTAATGACTATGTTCTCAGGTACGCTAACAAGTACATCAGACAGAGCAGAGGTCACCTCAATTGGGATTCAGATTCAGGTACGCTAACAAGTACATCAGACAGAGCAGAGGTCACCTCAATTGGGATTCAGATTCTGCTCGACTTCCCTCTTAAGCCATCAGACAGAGATTATATGGCTTCCTGAGGATGAGATTTGATAAAAAAATTGCGAGCTTCTAAATTAATCTGTGTATTGAATAATTTATAGGTCTAAGTTCTCCGTCAGGTAACCAGTTGTTTTTGCCTGAAAAATATTGTACCGTCTCTGGGTACTTTCGTAGTGCTCGAGATCAAAATCGAACAAGGCAAGCCTAAACCAAGTCAATGGCCGTTCAAGTCTTGCTTCGGTCACAGAGAGGATAAAGGTTGATCTAGGGAGGGAAACAGTGAAAGAAACTTGAGATCAGGTAAAAATGTGTGTTTCTGGGTGTAAAGGTTCAGGATCTCCGTCGTGAATGTGACTGGAAATCTCCAAGGCTAGACGTGTTTTGAATGCTCAGGTATTCACTCTGAGGTTCTGGTGTTTTCAAGCGTTCTGCCTTGGAAGATAGATGAAGCCTTTATTTATAGTGTTGAACTCACCCTGATCTCTCGACATAGAAGGTGGAAGCCGTGGAAGAGTGGAGGACATGAGTTGTGCTCTGTAACTGCTAGAGTCGTGTAGAACGTGTCCACTCAGCACCACTTTCTCGTAACTGTCCATCATCTCTATCAGTTTCTTTCTAACTGCCGTAGACCGCCAGACCAATATCACTAAAGTTATCCCCCGTGTGATGTTTTGATATCTCGTGTAGTATGCAGATATTGTATGGTTGTGTTGAGTTAAACAGGTTGCATAGCTATGGCTCTATGGCTAACATGGATGGGGCATGGTGCGTGCCATGACCTTACAGCAATAGCCTTGGCCATTGGCCAAGGCTAAGAATTCATGGCGCCATAGCCTTGCGGCCACGGCCAATCTTTTATGGCGCCATGGCCTTGTGGCCACGGTCTTGGCCACTGGCCAGGGCCAATCTTTTGTGGCGTCATGGCCAAGGTATAGCGCCATGAGTATGGCCATGGTTTTGAGTCCACGGCCAAGGCCAATCTTTCGTAACGCATTTAGGCCACGCCGCTTCGACTATGGCATGTTTGTGCACTTGGGCTATGGCGTATTTTAGGTCATGGCATGCTTATCCATGGTATATTAGGCCATTCTGTGTTTAGATTGTGGCCTGCCTAAGTGTGTTTAGGCTGTTGTATAGTTCTCAGAGAGCTCTGGACAGGCCTAGAGCCGCGATGTTTCTGAGGTTTTCATTGAGACTCAGGTACCGAGTCGTATTTTAAGAGGAAATCCATGAGGATACGTCTATGTTAACTCTCCACCATGTGTTAGAGCATTGTTCGGTTGAACCCACTGATAATCTCAAGTCAGTTGTCAAGTTTAGATGACAAAAACACAATCCTTGATAAGTTTACTCTACAACTCGGACTAGGATAGTTTTAGGTAATCGAAACGAAGACCACTGAAGATGAAGACCGGAGCTTACTGCTTAATAAATCATAACGTCCTCACTAAAGGTTAGAAAGGTTTTTCCTTTCCATGTTTCGTATTTTCCATTATATCATATCAATAGTCTATGATGTTGTTTATATGATCCGAAGGTTTTTAAGTGGAATATACCCTTTCGCATTAGTCACATCCGTGATCATATGCCTAAGGAGAGTAAGTTGAGTTGTCTCACGAAATGACCTCAACAGTCTACGCGTTCATGAACGCGTACACATGTTGCACAAGGCATTTCTGAGAACAAGCGTTGTATATGTACGCGTTCATACGAGTTCTATGTTTCTCCTGAACTCCAAAATACCTTCTCTATGTACGCGTTCATATAAGCCATGGAAAACTTCCATTGAAGTTTTCAGTTGGGTATGTTTAGTTTTCGGACTTAGACATTACTTGGCCCATGGAATTCAACTACTTAATCCACGCAATGTTCAACTAGCTTGAACCTAAATTGCCATCCTTCTATCAAGGTGAGTCTTCCTATAACCATTGGTCTTATCCAAAGGTTAAAAGAAGACTGAGACTGGGTATTCAAGCTATAGACTTTTAAGATCCGGAACTTGCTTGAGCCCAACTCAAGGTTGCTTAACTTTAAAGCAAAGCCTACCTCGATGATCCCTATAAATAGATGACCTTCTGCAAGATACAATTCCAATCCTATACACATCTGTGTATCTATATCCTTGCATAAAGGTTGGTCAAATCTCGAAGTCCTTTTCTTGGACTACGACTATTGAAAGACTTCACTTGAGGATCGTGAAGCACAGGTCAGAAGTTAAATTCCCAAACCTGTATCTTGGGTCAATTGAATTATTTCAATCTTATCACAACCAAGATTTGATAGAAACTTTACAAGGTAGATCTTGCATCGTAAACCCTAGAAGTTCCGTAACGCATATTCACGAACTAGGTTTAATACTAAGTTCGTCAAGCGTTAGGAGGTAAATGTTTAGGCTAGATCAATAAGCCTTATTCAGTAAAAACCGATTTCCATTAACCTTGACTCTAAGTCTAAAGGAAATCACAATCGTATTCTTGTTTAATTACTTGGATACTTTTAGGCATCCTGTTAGAGGCAGGGTAGCGCTAGTCTTCACGAAGGGAAGTGGAGCAACTCCTAGGCCTGTAAAGGACGTCAGCTAGGGGAATCAAGTATGTAGGTTTCTGCGGGAGCCAAGAGACGTAGGAGCACATTGGTAGCTGGATTGCTTGTAGGGTTAATTCAGTCTCGATACATTCCAGTCCGAAGTCTGAGAGTAGGCTAGCGTCTGTATTCGCTTAATACTAAGGGTGTTCAAATTGGACGAGGTCCCGGGGTTTTTCTGCTAGGTTTGCAGTTTCCTCGTTAACAAAATTCGGGTGTCTTGCACATTCTACGTTATGAGGCATTAAGGATCTAATACATACATTTAAATTCTAATTTACAAGTTCAATCTACAGATTAACCCAAATTTAAACCCTCTCTGATATTTAATAAATGATAACCTCTCAAGTGATATGAATATAATAATGTGTTGTTGTTACAATGATACAAACGTAAAAATATAACACAAACGTCTTTGATTCATTAACGCTGTAGATTACGAAACGTAAATCTTCACGTACTTCGCCGCTCCTGATAACTGAAACTGAAGTGGAAACGAGTGAGCACATCATCCCGAAGGGTGCTCAGTGGAAAACTAATACAACATCCAAGTAATCACTAATATCTTTTACAGTTCTACTAAAGAAAGCAGTAACCATGTAGTATGGTATTCCCCATAAAACGATCCGACCATACCAGTACGACCTAGCCAACCGTTCTGTATGATAATCACATTAGGATAGTTCCAACCATACCCGCATGCTCATAATACATCACCCAATCACTCAATTCAAGTCAACGAAATATATAACATGTTAAGTAAGGATTGTTATCTCTAACCCGTCCCCGCATAGCAATCTCATAAAGTGCCCATACAGTTTATGAAACCAGGATTTCTCCCGAGTAAACGTTAGCATAACCAGTCAGATAGTATGGTATTCCCCATAAAACGATCCGACCATACCAGAATGACCTAGCCAGTCATTCTGTATGATAATCACATTAGGATGGTTCCAATCATACCCATAAGACCATAACAAACCACCCAATATGTAATCACACTATCTCCTCCCCATCAGAGCCAAAGAGACTAGCTATTACATATCAGACGCATACCCATTCAACACACACAAACATACTTCCAATAACTTAAACTTAAACTAATCAATGATTACAAGAAGGTTATAAGAGTTCCCACCTTTTTTGAAGACAAAGCATTCCCACCTCAAGCTCCACCGTCCATTGGTTAATCTCTCGTACTAATCGTTGTTATTACAAAACAAATGTTAATCATACAATCACTCAAAGAATAGTTAATAATCTTTTATTTACTTTAACTCTATTAATTGTTTAATTGCTAATAATATTTTATAAAATAATTTACTCATCGGATCTACGTGGATTATATGTCATTTCGAAGGTCTCGCTAAACTCTCCAACTTTCCAGAAGAGACCGAAAGCTAATTCGGACTCTAAGAGGTCCAAAACTCCAAAATACTAAAACTGAACTAACCCATGGCCCAACGGGTTCAACCCGGACCGCCAACCCGATGACATGTGTCACTCATAAAGTAATCCGGGTCACCCACGACCCGAATCCATTACCCGACCCGTTAACCCGCTTGACCGAGCCGTTTACCGATCTAATTCGCTGACTCGGTCTGACTCAATGAGTCAGTCGTCTGACTCGGCTGACTCGGTCATCTTCAACCTCTAGAACCCTAATAAAACAGCACAAGGGTCCAACTTTGAGAAGCTATATCTATCTCAACTTTGATCCAATGAAGGCATGCTATATATGAATAGAAAGCCTAGGAAGTGTACTACGACCCCATGTTTTTAGAAAAATCTAGTAAAATCTCTATCGACCTAGAAATGGCCTAGAACAGGTCACCCTACAGCTGTTTCTACCCAGATTTCCAGATTTGACAACAGTCACAGAAATGGTCGCCATAAATTCATTTCTTAACTAAATCAAGCAAACGCAGTTGCTATGGAAATCTAAGAAGCAGACCTAGATTTTGTATGTTAAACTCGAAAATCAATAAAATACATAAGCTTATCTAAATCGCGGCACAAAAATGGACAGCAGTAAACCCTAAAGCATGATGATCATGAAAATTATCTATGTGATTGATTTAACTTATTTCTAACATCCATGAAGAACCCAAATCAGTATTATCTAATATGAATCGGTTGTAAAGGTTACCTTGGGTTATTAATTCATAGCATAGCCATCACCATCTTCATCAATAATTTCATCATCAAGAACGAACACCATTATTTTCCATCACACCACCACCATGATTAACTCTCTACTCCCTTAATTGATTTCTGCTGCTACTACCAACTGTCAAGTTCTCAATTTCTATCTAATGAAATTCCTAAGTATTATATATCATAATTCACCTTCATCAACACCATCATATTCGGTTTCTCTCATAACCACCTTATATGCCCACTCAACTATTTCTATTGCTCTCTTCTCTACCTTCTACTCAAACTTATACACCTAAACAAACTCTCGTAGCTCCTTTTGTTTTCAAACTTAAACACAGCTGTCCAAACTAAGTTGCTCGGTGTAACTTAAACAAGAGAAGAAGATAACTCTTCTTCATGCACACACGTTAAAATAAAAGAGATGTATATCTCTTATCATCTTTAGTGACACCTCCCTTACACTTCAATTAATTATTATAATCCTGATTTTATTAGGCTAATTATTATAATCCTGATTTTATTAGGCTAATTATTATCATTAATTGTTTAAGATTTTTAATGCTATAATTAGGGTTAACTATTACCAAACTCTAAAAGTTACTAAGGGCACGTTTCTCTAAGAACATACTTCTCTACAAATTACTAAGGGGTGTCTAACTTTGTCTCAACATTTAATATGGCATATCTTCCTCATTCGTTATCCGAATTATGCGTTCTAGTAGTCGATTTCGCATTAATTTTCGTGATCTATTTAATGATACTATTAGTTGATCCAAATTATGATTTTATTAATTACTATATTTAGTGTTTGAACTCAATCAATTGAGTTAATACGCTGCGTAATTGTCATTTGACTAGTCTATAGTCATTGACCTGCTTACGGGTCGTTACATTTCCCTTCCACATTATATTGTCTCTGATCTATATAATTAAAGTAATTGCAAGTTTGTTGATTCACAACCTTTGAGTGAATCCATCTCTCTTGAGATCTACGAGAACACGTTCTTGTTAGGGTTCCGTTCTCTGAACTATACTCAGGTTGTTGTTTGAATAGTGATTTGCGAGATCGTTCAAAAAACTATAATCAACTAGGTTCACGAATTCAAAAGTTGGTGGTGTATCTCGGTATCCCCTCGTTTTCAATTGGTATCAGAGCTGGCAAACACCTTGTAAGACGTAACTGTCTGTGTTTGACTCTTTCGTGAATTCTAATTATGTCTTGTTCTACTACACCAGAAAAAGACACGGATAAGTCAACCTTTGAAATTGGGTCTTCATCACTTTTCGAACATGACGAAGTGTTAAAACCTAAACTTCAAAATACCTTGTCGTTCAGTCTCTCTGATGATTCTGACTCAGAAGTTGAACGAGAAGCTGAAAAAGAAAGCTCTGGACTTGTAAATCACATGAAATTCCAATCCTATGAGATTACTCGTCTTAAGAACAAGGTTAATCGACTTATCAATCACATATCCGTGATGACTTCGGATTCCTGTCCTAAAATTACTCTTAGTGAGGAATCAAAACATGAATCTGTCTCACCCATGGTCTGTGAAAAAATAACGGAACTGAAATGAGAGATTGCACTCCTAAAAGATGAAATACATAAATCCTTAGTATTTCAAACAATTCCTGCATCTGTTGGCAATATTGCAACAATTCATTTGCAAAAGGCCAAAACTGTTGAGACTTCTGTCACCAACACAAAAAATTCAAAAGATGCATCCATGATCTGTCAAATTTGCAAGACGAATAAACCTATTCGGACAAGATCAGGAAAACACTTTGAGAACAAAGGAATATTTGATCTTGAGCAAAAACTAGATAGGATTCTCAAAGAAATCGGTGATACTAAAATGATCAATCGTCCCAATTATTGGTCACGTCCTAGACAAAACAAAGAACATGCTGAAACTAAGAAATTCTTTTCACGATCTCAGAGTTCTAGAAATCACCGTTTCAACAAATCTGTTGAAAAAACACAACATTGGGTTCCCAAAAGGAAAATACATTCAGTCAACAATCAAGATAAGGGAATAGAAGTATTGCAATATGATACCTTGAGTAAACTTGTTACTCAATTCCGAGATATCCTCGAAAAAGAAAATCAAGTCTCTTCGAAGCATAAAGATCTCATTAACAGAAGTCAAATGGAGCAGAAATCCTCAGGTAACTCCTCAACTATTGAATCTTATTTTGATAATAGCAACTTCTATGATGAATTCTCAAAAGGAAAAAGGAAAAAAGAGATAAGATTGTTGACACAAGGCGAGCGGGAAAACACTTGTCGTAACACTTAAAGTGTTATGAGTCCTCACTCTTATCTATGTACTGTCTAGATAAGGGTGTAGTAATTCTTCAATTGAACAATAGAGGACAGTACACCTCAAGGTTTAATCTTCATATCTCACTACCGTGCTATTATGTCTTTTTGATAAATAAAAGTGGGATCTTAGTATTAAAACAATAAACCTTGTAGGAAATTTCTTGAAAACCAATAATAAGACATTAATTGTTGAGCCATGCTCCAAAAATTTACTCTGAGTCACAAAATTTGTTGACAATATAAAGAGTTCTTATAGCACAATTTTTCACGTGCTTTCACATCCAATATGAGTCCAAAATGTAATGACTCGATGTGAATATCAATACTTTAAAAATCGCTACCTCCAGTACTTCTCCCTGCCTCTGGCTCCTAAGGCAAGAGTCGAGAACAGGATCCACGAGAATAACTACGAGAGTAAGCTGAAAAGACCATGAAGAAATTAAATCATGATGTTGATATTTAAACTTATTTTTAGCATTGGTCACATAGAAATTAAACAAGTGTCTATTGCCAATATTTTGGGTAAACACTAATTCTATCTTCATAGGCATGCACACACATCTTGAGTTAGTTTGTGAAATAATGAAAAAGGAAAATCCTTGCTCAATAAAAATTCATAGACTCTAGAATCATCTCTCACTAAGAAATTTCTTATTCTGGTACTCCAGAAACTTCGCGAACGAGAGGAACTCATTTCGGAAACTGATTTCCTTATACAGTTTAATACTGATCAACTTCCTTTAGTATCAATGAGACCCTCTATATATATCACACCCTATAAACTTGAAATCACGTTCAAGCACAATTACATATTAACCCGTAGTGTCACACGAGAAATATGGACAGAGCAAACTCTTGTGAAGGTATTGATAAGAAAAGGAAGAATGAGAGATTTGTCAAAGAAGATGTAGTTGATCCACTTGAATTTCATGAGTATCCTTATACTATTGTTTGCTTCAATGATATTGACAATCAAAAGAAAGATAAAGACACAATGATCTCAGCAGAAATTGCTTTTAATCTTTTACGAGACATTGAAGTCATCAAAGTTCAGCTTGCTGCCGCTGCAGAAAAACTTCTAACACTGAAACGTGATATACCTGTTATAAAGAATGAACTCACCAATCTAAAAGGTGATGTGAAAAATCTGCTTGATTCTCACCAGTTGATGGTGGTGACTTAGAAAAGGATTTCGAAAACCTGAAGACAGATTTTCATGAAGGTTCAAAAGCTCCTGAAGAAGATACTGACTCAGATAATTAAGTCAGTCCTTGCTTAGCATAGTTAACTCCTAATTACTATGCTAGAAGTAGTCATCTTATTGATAAGCATGTGTTGCTTGTACTACTTCCATGTTTTCTTTTCATCAATTAATAGAGGTTATTAAATTAAAATCTTAATTGATAATTGCAATGCTTGATCTTAATTGATTATCTATATGAATGTATTGCATATATCGTGAACTTGCTTTTTTAGCCATACCACCCGTTCGGGTAAAGCAGTTCATGAAGAACTATCAAAATCCATGCTTCTGACTCTTATGGCTAAGGGGGGACGATTTTGATAAGGAGGAACCTCGTAGGATACAATGTTGGACTCCGCCGGATAAAATGTTGTACCTTTAATTCTTAGTCTTACAACCACTAGGAAGGGGTAACCTTATGTTTTCTCTAAAGGCGATGGTTGACCGAAACTCTCTGAGAATTTGGAAGATTAAACCTTGAATTCCTATTTGATCGTAACTGGGTAGGAAGAAAAACATAATTACAATTTTACTTGTAAAATTGTGCTTCACCCAAGAATTTATTCCAAATCCTTGCTTGGGAAGGTCGTCGCGTTGTTCCTTTTGGAATGACAATTAATGGGGGAGAGTTCTTTTGAACTTGTGCTTCATGGTACTATCTTTTTGGGGTGTGCGGCTGTGGAAATTGCGAGAGAATTGCATTTTTTTCTCTCGTTTCAGGTATGCTTACCTTTGTCTACATTAATTAATGCTATTTTATGAGGATACCTATTTTTCTTTTTCTTTTGTCTATTTTTATGACAAAAGGGGGAGAAATCTTGTAGTAAGGGGGAGTAAAATCTTTCTATCTACTACGACAAATGTCTACGGCATTGTCATAGGGGGAGTAAAATCGATGTGCTTGTCATGTCAAAGCAAAGGTCAGTGTATTGAGTATGGGGGATAACATATCATATTGTGTAGTATCTTTAAGCATCGATGCAATATGCTTACAAGTTTTATATACTACTCAATTGCATAATAAACTCTTGTTGGACAATGTCCTTCTAGAACCAAGATGTGTGGTGACTTTGAAGTTTGTTATCTCTAATTATACATGTTTTCCAATTGCCATCTGCAATGTGCAGGTGAGGTACAAACCGTAGTGATGGTCTCATATTGCAGATGAGGTGTTTACCACAGAAACGGTGACGGGAACAGGAACGACAACGAAAGGAACAACAAGTAAGACTGGAGAGGGATCACCAAGAAGGAGGGCAACAGGAAGGAGCACATTTGCAGTGCCTAGGGCGCGTCTTAGAAGAGTGATTAGATTAGGTATAAGAAAAATTTCGAGTTGGGGTGGCAGTGGTTCAGATTACATGATTCTTTATGCATAAAAAATCCGAGTTAATTGTTGTGTATTAGTCATAAATATATCCAGTTAAATGTTGAAATAATTCGTGTTGGTTCATTCTGAAAGAAAAATCCTTGTCCGTAACAGCCCAATGGGAACATGCGCGACAACGGAAGGAACAACAAGAGAGTGGAGTACACCGATGGGGAAGAATGTAATTCATCTAACTGATTGTTTTTGCTGTTCTTTGCAGAACGTCGGAGAAATATTGCTCTGCCTATGGTTGTGCAGATGCATGACATGAAAAGAAGAAGAAGATAAATATATAGAATAAATTGTGAATGTTTTTATCTATTTCTTTATCCTTTGTTCTTTATTGAATCACAATTAGGATTCATCGTCTGTGCTAAATGTATAGGTAATGGTTCACAAAGAAGAAGATGAGTTGTTAGACTTATAATATGTTTATTGGATGATTGCAGTCATAGCTGATCCAGGGGGGATCTGTTTATATTAGATTCCAAAAGACCAGGAGCGAAAGGGCATTTACTAGGTCATGTAGCAACTATTTGGTTGATGTTTAGGAAGTCATAGGAGCACAATGTGTCTGCAAGGTGTTCGATGACCTTAACAAAGGAGTTTTGAAGGTAATGTTAAGGTGGAGTGTGCTTAATGTAAATTTTTATCTCCATCTTTGTTTTCCATGTTTTGTTTCTTAATGTGAGGTAGGCCTTCAATGTTTTTTTTTTTAATTTGAGTTTTACAGGAATCATCTTGGTTGTAGGTTTGAGAGATATTCGGTTGCTTTTGGTTTGATAGAATTATTTGTCATTGTATTTTGGCAGGTTGCAGATCCTTTGGAGACACTTGAAAGGCATACGCCGGAATCGGAGATAAATATGCTAACTTACATCAGGTACAAATTCATTGCTTTGCTTAGTTTGAACATTTTGAAACAAACACCAACTTAGTTTGTGAAGTAATTGATTGGAAATTATACACCTATAATAGAAACTAAAATCGCAAAGCAAAAAAAAAAAAACTAAAATTGAATGCACCTGATTCACGGTGTTCACATGATTATATAAATGTTAAGTGTTTCTATCACAACTTGATTTCAAAGCCACTTGCTAAAAGAATTTTTATAAAAGCTCGCAGCTCACATGTAGCCTATAGTGAAATGTATATCATACGTGGAATCAAGTACAAACTGGATCGTGCCGGGTCAAGTTTTGTATGTTCTGCCACATATGGAAGGTAAGCATTTGTTCTGTGTTTTAACTCCAATGAGAGCCTTATTTACCAGGCTTTTCTTATTTGAGTATTCAGTTTCAATTTCTAACATTTACGGGTCTGTATGAAGTCATGGGAGTGGTGTCAGGCTTACTATTTGTATTTGTCGGCATTATACACTGCTGAATTTTGAATGCTGGACTTATTTACTGAGAGTACCTCCAATATAATGTTAGACGGTGTAAAGACGAGGGTACCGAGTACACCACCAAATCTTTTATTTTAGTCCACCTATAAGTCAAACCTTGACCGGTTCCTGTAATCAAGAACTCAAGAACAAGATTTTTTTCAGATCTGATTGATTCACACAAGGGAGTTAATACAAGAATCCGAAAGACTATGTCAACCAACCAAGTACGATACTTTAATTATATAAGATGACTCAAATATAATGCGGAAGTAAAGTAAAGTGCACACAAGATTTTGTTAACGAGGAAACTACAAACTCGTAGAAAAACATCGGGACCTAGTCCAGTTTTGAATACTCTTAAGAATTAAGACGCCAACACACCTACTCTCAGACTTCGGACTAGCTGGTGCAGACAATATGACCCTAATACGATTATTAGTCACAAATATGTCCCCTCAGTATTCCTACGCCTCCAACCACAACAAGATGGTCACGCACATGTACTCCCCTACGTAAACAGACGCCTGTTAATGTCTTACGCAAGAGTTGCCTCACAGCCCGTCGCGAGGACTATCGCTACCCGACCTCCAATCGGACGATTACAACCTTTGGACAACAACCAAATAGCGGCAAGTCAAATCGCTAGATGATATCCTTGGTAACTAACAGATATTTCACCGAAGTCTTTTCACACCAAGAGCGAGGTTATTAAGTTTACTTAGGCAATAAACACCTCGAGATATCGATCAAGGTTTCAAAACCTAAACTCTCGAAAGAGTAACCTTGCCGTCCCAGTTGGAATCAAGCAGATAGCTGTAGCAAGTACGAAATGATATGACCGTGAAAAACGATGTACCTGCAAAGAACAAATCCAATAACAACGATCTTGATTCCACTAAATATCTATAGTTTAGGCACACAAACCGAAAGCGGCTTGCTGACAAATCCAGGTTAATAGATAACGAGTACTTTCTAATCACAACGATCTTGAGTGGCCTTATATCAGAAGAGAAAGAACTTAGAATAAACAAGATCGTTAGGTTTGATAGACGTGATAGAACAGAACACAAGTACAATACAAAGAAGACTAGTAAACATAAACTAGTTTCCCGTAAGAGGTACTTCTAGGCCTCTCGATCCCGAGAGAAGACTTTCACGCAATTCTAGACCGAGAGCAAAATCTCAAAGGTAACTGAAAAGAAAAGCGGCAACACAAGCTTACAATTCCGAAGAAGAGCTTGGCCAAGGGGATTGAAGCTTTCAGGAGAGATACCACTCCTATTATATTGACTAAGGCTTTAGCTTTGAAATAAGGCAAAGGTAATTTCGGAAATTCCACAAAGCACATTTACATAATAGTTCTGAAATTCCCCATTTAGTTTCATAGCATTTAATGAGAACCAATACTCAAGCATTTTATATTTAAGAAAATATATTCCATAAAGAAAATATATTTTCGAAACATGTTTAGCCAAGAGCAATCAAAGAAAATAATATCTTAAGGTATATTTGGATATTTCTTTTTAATTCGAAATATGGTGCTTACCAAAAATGATCCCTGGGAAAGATCTCAATTCGAAAACGTGTCATGAATTTCGAAAATCTCCTTAGATATTA
>JAJJMA010325946.1:0-20099 GCA_023529015.1 Papaver nudicaule
TGGGTGTACTGTGTAAGATCTACCCCTTGGGATTTTACACAGTTACAGTATTTTCACTAAATAGCCCCTTCTTTAACTATTCTCAAGTATAATCAATCATTTTAGTAATTATTGCTTGATTGCTTCCATCCTCCCAAATAGTTTTTTTTTTTTTTTTTTTGGAAACAAAAACTTCTATTAATCAAATTTCCGAGATTACAGAGTTTCTATCAACCAACAATTGTTGCCTAATATTGACTGGTGTGTCCTCAGTCCATTCTCTGTCTAAATTCTCAATTCTAGCTTTCTTTGAGAGTATATCCGCTACTTTATTACGTTCTTTTGGCACATAATAACATTGCCAAAAAGGAAAAGATCTAAAAATGTTTTTGATCTCATAAACTAAATTAACTAACTTCCAGGGGATATTATATTGATCCCTGATAACAGCGTCAACGATCAACTTCGAGTCCAACTCAAAATGTACTGCCTCCATTCCCCTCTCTGCAACCCACTTTGCCGCTTCCCTTAGTCCTTTGCACTTTGCTTCTTCCGCACTCTCGACCCGAGCTAAGTAGCCGCATTTTGCTCCTTGCGATTGCCCTGCAAAATTCCGAAGTATTAGACCAATGCCACCAGTTTTAACATCCGGATCATAAGACCCATCTGAGTTACAAGTTAAGATTCCCCTTGGAGGAGGAATCCATGCAATGTTAGATCTGTTTTGTCTAACAGGAGTACTAAAGGATTTTGTATTTCTACAGGTCCTAATACTTTGTTGCTCTGCCATCGATTTCCTGCACAAGTAAACAAGTTTGTCAGATGTTATATGAGTATTTTTATGCACTTTCTGACAACGTTCGTTCCAAACAGACCATGCAGTAATTGCACGGTTAATGAGTTCCTCTTCTGAGATGTTTCTAGCCATGTAATCATCAAACCAGCAGCATATTTCCTCCTGTAGGTTAGGCCCATTAGCAACTCTTGATCCCCACAGACTGTTCCAAACAGCTCTTGAGATATCGCACTGAAGTATAATATGGGTGTCTGATTCTCCTTCCTGGTTGCAATCCTCCCAAATAGTTTGTTTCGTCATTTCCTTTCTAATCCTGCAGTGAACAAGCAATCAACCATGAATATAACGTCGAACATTACAATCATCTATAGTGAAGCAAATTAAAGATGAACATGTAAATTGATTCATACCTTTCGGGTGAAAGAAACGCCCATTCGAATTTCTCCGGAGTAGGTTTTGTTGTGAAGAACAACACGGTACTTGCTAGTTCTGATTTCACTTGTTCCATTCTTTACGCCTAATGATAAAACATCCGTCACGTAAATCCTGCAACCATAAATAGATTATGAGAATCAAAATGTTTGTCAGTAAAAATATGGTCTTGGAGAGATTAGAAGCACTAGAGAAATCACTTACGTCGATTCACCAACAAAGTCATCCCTGCTGAATCTATCTTTGTCCATGATGGTGATATTGAGTTTATACTGATGATGTTCGTCTCTAATGTTATTTGGATAGTCCACATCAAATGTAAATTTTTCGTTCCATAGCGGTGCTTTTCCTTCTCCTGCATATGTCAAGTTTTGTAACCTTAATACTTCATCATATAGTACATAAGTACTAGTTAAATGAACAAACTTTTTTCTTCCATATATACATACCACGAGCAACTGTACTCTTACGCTTCTGATTTCCAAATTGAATTATCACATAAGGGTCCATTTTATCTGCAGTAAGAACAAGTTTATACAAATTCAAGATCTCTAGTTTAAGAAATTAACCTAAAGCGTATGGAAGTGCAATTATAATACTAGCTAGTCTTTCTAATAATGTAATAAGCAAAACATAATACTCCCTCCGTCCCACATTACTTGAGCTATCAAATTTGAATTCTTGTCCCACATTACTTGAGCTATCCCAAATAAATGACATGAATTTTCAAAACTACCCTTTCTCTAAGTTACAACTTAATTTCTTCACATTACTCCCAAGTAATGAAATTATCATATTTGTTGAGTCCAAATATGGAAAAGACAATAAAAAATGTCTCTCTCTCCTATTTGTCTTAAAAATTGTGCAAACTCTAGATAGCTCAAGTAATATGGGACGGAGGGAGTATAAGATACGAAGACATACCAATGAAATCGGTGTCTTTGAGTTTAGCAGCATCGACGAGCAAAACTTGTAGTGTTCCTCTAGTCATCTCTCTTCTTTTCTAGCAAATGATAAGTATATATCTTCCAAGCTAAGTATATAGGAGTATCTTTAAGTTGAGCTCAGACAAATGATGAATGAAAGGAGTTTTTAGTGTAAGTTAGAGCTGTGTAATTGAACTTTCTTGGCTTATGGTGTCTTTGCGTTTATATATGCTTGTTTGCAGAAGTCATGGTGGCTTAATCTGATCAATATCATAACCTTTTAAATTGGGGGGAACTTTCGTGGTCAAACTATCACTGCATACTTGGTGCATATTTATTCAGATAATATTAGTCGATGTTGAAGAAGTCATTGAGTGTACGAATCACCCAACACTTACTTATAAGGAGACTGCTTATGACTAAAATTCCACAAATAAGATAGTTCAACACGCACCAGAAACTACCAAGTAATATGCAATGAAGTTAGTTCATTTTATACTCTTAAGTGTCTAATCGGTTTCAAGATAAAGTCTACAAGGAGGGCCTAGAGGATTACTATTGCACAGACGCGCCAGTTTTGGGTACGAGTCCGCATCAGACTCGTGTCGGACACAGACACACCCACGATGCACATACGACGCGGTCAACTCGGTCAACTCCCTCAACTCTCTCATTTCAAGTGATAATTCTGTACAAAAAATATTGATCTCCCTCAGATTCAAACTCCTGATGTCATAATCCCAGCTAGGGAGCTTAACCATTGAACAATGCACGCTTTTAAGTAAGTTGCGTATATTATATATACATACTTTGTTATTTTCAATATTTTATACTACTTCACCTAGTATTAATTTCATATATTAGTATATTTAAAATTTATAGTTACTAAATATATAAACGTGTCCGCGTTCTACATTTTGAGACTTCGCTCGTGTTCGCGTCCGTGTCGTGTCTGATCCGCGTTGGAGTCCGTGTATCCAACTAGCTTGTTGTCTGAGCAATGAGAGAATAAGTTCAAAGGCAACTACTGTACAAAGAATGATTGTCATGGGTCCAACCCAAATTCAAGCCGCCTCCGCTACCCACATGTGAAAAACAATATTTAAGTGGTGTGACTGCGATGGTGGGATGCCTAACAAAAAAACAAAAAAAAACATTTACGAGTTCGAAAACTCTGCATGTAGAGATGTAGAGTGTAGAGATGAGAGAGATAGAGAGAGAATTGTTGAGAAGAAAATTAGTTGGAGCCCACAAAATAATCCAATGGTACACTCCCTATAGATCTGAGAGTGGTGGTGGTGCCACATCACGCTCTACATTTTCTCTCTCTTCTCTACTCTTTACACCAAGGCGTTCCGTTACGAGTTTTAGTCGCAATTCCATATACAGCAGAAGTTTCAACGATATGTACAGATTTCCCAAGATGTCCATCCTCTTCTCATACTTTTTCATTTTAGCCTGGGCTTAGGCAATGAGAAAAGCCCCGACCACTATGGGCCTTGGCCCTTGGTTTATATATCAGCGGTCAGCGGATGCAAGCGAACCCACTTTCATCTCTTCTTGAAAGTTGAAACGCAGTTAACTGGGAACTTCAATCTAAATTCCGAAGAAACGAAATTCCCTCCAGTATCCTTTGCCATCTCTTCGTACCCTACTCCTATTCTACCGTGAACAGAGACCGAGATAACGACGTCAACATCGACGCTCTTGAAACCTTTAACATCATATTTTCAATCAACTCTAATGTTTTTAGCAAGGTTAGTCAACTCCCAAATTCGTGTCTCAAGAAAAACTGCTCGTGGGTGTGGAGGCCAATTCTACTTGGTCTAGTATAGCCACCTGTAGTTTTGATTTAAATCATTAAGGCAAATCCTCATAGGATTAGGATTTCAAAAATCTGAAACTATTAGAATTCTGAATTATGATTCTATTAGGCTTATGTTTCTTAGTTATATTGTATGTCCAAATCGTCATTGTGCAGACTATAAATAAAGGCTTCGTTCATATATTTTCAGTCGCATCCAAATTGAGAGCAAGTTATGAGTTGCTGACAGAAATCCATCCAAACAGTTCGATAATGCATCATCAAAAGTGTTTAAGTTCTTATATCTATTTCTTCTTTTTTCTCTTCATTACGTTCCCTAATTCCGTTCCAGCCAGAAACAAGCCATCCACAACGTGTAGACTCGATTCCACCACTCTATCTCAAGATACGTCACCAAAATATGGTACGCCTCACAACGATTACCAAAAGTTACATACAACTAAACACTACTCGTTTTTGAAGGGCCGACCCACTTGGAAACATTCGAAACCATTGACGTTAAAGTACGCATTGTCTCAAAATCATATCATCGATTACATAAAAAAAGTAGACGTTCTTATTGCTCTTGAGCGGGCTTTCTCTAGATGGTCTTCAGTTATTCCAGTCAACTTTACAGAAACTCAAGATTTTGATCATGCTAACATCAAAATCGGTTTTTATTATTATGGTGAAGATGGGGATGGGGCTCTGTTTGTTGATAATAAGGTGCTTGCATATGCAATAGGTCCGGGAAAACGTGCCACGATACATTTTAATGCGGCACGAAAATGGGCAGTTGATTTCAGTTCAATAAGTCTCATAGATAAAATCAAAAAATTTCTTACTCACAAATGGCCTACTGATGTGGAATCCGTGGCTATACATGAAATCGGGCATGTCTTAGGCCTGGATCATTCATCTATTCCTGAAGCTGTGATGTATTTTGAAACACCCTCCGGAACGAAAAAGGTAGACTTAACTTTGGATGATGTCAATGGTGCTCAAGCTCTCTACGGCTCAAACCCAAATTTCAACTTAGATTCACTGAAAAGGAAAAACTCTGCTAGTAAGTCTTTTGGTTTAAAAGAAATCAGTACCATTTCTATTTCTCTCGTGGTGAAAGCATTGTTTTTTGGACTCTAATGGTTAATCGAACTCCTTTCTTTTTGCTCCATTTGGTGCATTTTACTATAAAATCCTCTTTATTATATTGAAGGTTTTGTTATGGGAAATCATGTCTCGTATGGTAGTTCACAAGCTGTCTTTTTATTTCGTCGGCAATTAAAAGAAGAGTTTGCAGGCACAATCACGTATATATTTTTTTGACTTCTATGAGCTAAATAACAAAGACATTGTAGCAATTAATACCAATCCTGTTTTCTCTAGACACACATAAGTGCACACACATACAAGAATAAAGCAAGCACACACAATACCAAAGAAGAATAAAGAAGAAACAAACCACATCACAGAGATTTATAGTGGTTCGGCAAAGCCTACTCCACTTGACGATAATGAACTTTTCACTATGGAAATCTGAAGAACAATTACAAGAACCACACGTGATTAGCCCCTTGTTGTTTTCTCCTGTCTCACAACCCTTACAAGAATACTCTCAACGTTGTGTAACCTCACGACTAGAAGAAAACCCTTATGTCTCTCTGTGTAAGACTCAAAAATTTACCACCTATTTATAACCTTCAATACTTGGATATCACGTAATACTCAATGTCCAAATCCTAGACGGTTTCCTAACTTCACAATTTCCATATTCTAACCCAAGTCGGTTTACTTGGTTACCTAGAATAGGACTCTTGCAAACTTCTTTGTAATAGTGAAAGACTAGTCAACAAATATTACAGACATATCAAAACCAGTGTGTTACGTTTTGCATGTTATGGGTTTGCCAAAAGAGAAGAAATATAGATATCGTTATTAGATTGTCAATTTTTGAATGCATTCAGGTAGATGGTGAGTGTCGGTGTATGAGCTTGCACCATAAAATCTAATAATAACTTTTTATTTTATTTCATAATAGTTTCGAAACATAGGAAGATTTTATAGAAAACCCAAAAACTCTGGACACTATTCTATTGAGAACTTGGTTGTATTTTTCTTGAGAACCTTTTTGAATAATTCCATAAGAAATTCAAAATCATCACATGCGTTGTATAGTTGATCCCTTCGTTTCTTTTGTTCACAAACATTCACAAAAGCTTGTTGTTTGGCCCATGCAAAGTGATGGATGGGATCTAGAACTTTATGAGTGGGAACTTCATCACCACTATCATCATCATTATCACATTCCCAGTCGTTAGGAATTTGATGATTTTCATCACTCAAGGTTTCTTGAGGAGGAGGAGAGGTGACTTGATCTTCCATCATTATCTTGACAATATCACAAAGAAATTCGGGGTCTTCAACAATTTTCTCCATAATCGAAACACACAGGAATGTTTCGAACTAGGTTTGAGAGAGAAAACAAAGTGATTTCGAAACCGACGTACTCAAGAGTATAAATAGAGTTTCCGAAAATAAGTCTATTCCTTATAAAAGTTTTATTTCCAAAACAAGCTTAATTCGAAACAAGGAAATCCTTAGTTGCCAAGCATGGATTGATTCATAGAATCAAATTTGGTAATAAATATTCAAAATATGAATAAAACAAGGAATTATCTTTTTGTTTCGAATTTCAGAATTCATTGAGGAATTATTCTCAAGATACTCCTTATTCATAATATTTTATAACTCTATAAATGAATTATTTACTCATATATATTTTCTTCCTTTTTAAAAAAAAAAATGTGCAATCTATTATTAATTTGGACACAAAAAATGCACTTATTATGGCGGAAGATTATTTTGAGGTTTTACGAGAAAATTCTCGTTTAGTTTTTGAGGAATTATCTGAAATTTCAGAGTGTAGGATAGTGCCTTTTTCGGATGGAGAGATTTCCTTCTTTTCTTAAATCTTCTTATTACGAGAAGTCTTTTTGCTGCTTTTCTTAGTCTTCTCAGTTTTTATGTTTCCCATCCTGTTATGTGAGGAGTGTGATCTAGAAAATTCAAGATTGTAGTGAATGAAACAAGGACAGGAGTGACCTGTAGAGTTTTTAGACTGTGTTCCTAAATTAGGAGAGATGTAACGAGGTTGCATGAAAATCGGCCATCCAAGTGATCCAGGATATACATCTTTCTTTAAATTACGAAGATCAATTTTTAAAAACACTCAACACATTAGTTAACTGTTTCACGTAGTGATCCTTTTTGAGAAATGAGTTGGAGTAATTTTCTTGTTTTTCCTGAATCTGTTTTGTTTTGATGCCTTATGAGAATTCTTAGCTTTGTCTGAATTAATATCAATTTTGTCCTTGTTTTTCTCGTTACCACTTTTGCTAGGATTTTTACCTTTTGACATTATTTCAGTACTAGGTACATTGAGAATGCATAGGTAGTGGTGTTTATTAACTATGTATGTACGAGTAGAAAATCTGCATAGGTTCATAAGGTACCATATACATCAGATCTACCCATACATACAGTTACTTTAAACAAGATTCGATGGTGCGAGGACCATAAGAACAATACCGAAGATAACAGAATATCGGTAATTAAAGGCTAAATGTATAAAGATTTGTATGTATTGCAATGTTGTAACTACATGGAATATAACCCTAAGGAACCAGAGGAGATACAGACCTAATCCCACTCTTGCTACTTAGGTTTTACCCAAAAGAATCCAACCCTTACAATGTTTTCCAAGCTCGCCTTATATAGGCCGAGCTTGGGTGGTTTACAACTAATAAGACAAAAGACTCAATCGTGGTGGTGTCAGTCCTTGTCGACTAAGGCGGTTTATTCGGTGGTGCTCTGAAGTTGGCTCTGGGGCTTCGGTCCTTTGGCGCGGTCCGAATCCTTTTCTTCCGAGTATTCACTTCGTTCGCGTATGGTCTCTCTTCCTCTTTGGTCTAGTCCGAGGCTTCGCTGCCGATCCTCTTGGAGTGGTTAGGCTTCTTAGACGCGAGACACGTGTCCCGAGGGGTTTTACCCCCTACAGTTTGCCTCTTTCCTTTCCTTGTATCGAAGATGCGAGGAGAGGAAATTTTTGTTTTTGCCACCTCCTTGTCAAATATCCCCACTACTTGCCAGGTGCGAGTTTTTCGACACGTTCTCCTAAGCTCGTGGCTTTTCACCTTCTGACTGGTAGAGCCGGTTTCTCTCACTATTTAAGTTTCGGTTCTCCCTCTAAAAATTCTTTAGTCCTTTCATTTTCACCTTTCTTGGCGCCGGCGTTCTTCTTCTGTGGAACCTCTCTAATTGGTATCTTCATATCAAGTGAACTGATCATTCTTTTCTTCTTGACCCATCGTTTTAATCTTCTTTTTCTTTCTTAAAGTTAATTTCTTTGGGATATTCCCTTCTTCCCTCTCTTTATTTTCAAGCTGCCTCTGCTACTTCCGTCCTCCGGCGATATTGCCTTTTCCTATCTGCGTCTTCTTTTCCTATGGCGCCTTTTTCTATGGTTGAGGCCCTTTCTTTAAAGATAAATGGTGTGGATCCTGATGGAAGGGGCTTTCAGATTGAGTCCATCGATTCTCCCAGATTGACTCCAGAACTGGTCGAGGAGTATCAATGCAGCGAGGACACACTTTTGGTGACGTTTCATCAAATGTCTGCTGGGTTGCTTCTTCCCCTTTACGAGTCTTCGAATCCTTTGTTTCTTGAGATCCTTTGTTCTCTTCCTAAGCCCCGAGGAGTGATGCAACTCACTTGCAACTCTATTTACCTTATCAATCAGTGGGTTCTTAATTCTGAGAATAATTCCCCTGCCGGATCCACATCGAAGTTCTACTTTACTGCCAAGAATTTCTTTAGGCACTACGAGCCCTTTTTAACCCTAGACAACAAGTTAGCTCCTTGGGGGGTTAGCTTTCGAACGGTGGAAGGCAGCGAGAATATCCTCCCCGAATCTTTGAAATATTCAATGGACGAAGACTGGTCTTCGGAGCCTATACTCCTCAAAGGTCCTATACTCCGAGGCTAGAAGGACTCTGGCCGATTCTTTGTTCGGACCGAGTTTGATGCAGGTCATGAGTTTGAGACTCGACACTTGTTTTCCATTCATTTTTCTGACGAGGATAAAGGGTTATCTCGCTCATTTTTGGGAAAGGGCAAGGACGTTATCGCGGAGCCCTCGGGCAGCATAAAGCGTCCTCGGTCTGATGAGGAGACTATGCAGCAGGTAACAAATACTTTCTTTTCGTTCTTTTCTGAAGTATTCATACTTGCCTCTGTTTGTTTCCTGAGAAAGACGAATCTTTATCTGCAGGGACAACCTTTAGGTCCTAAGCCTTAGTCGTGGTCTGATGAATTTTAACTATGGGGGAAATCCCGGAGTTTCACGGCCGCTGAAAAAATCTGTTTTGCAAACAATTCTGAAAGGAGTTCAAACTGGACGTCGCCGGGCTGCTACAGGACCCCCGAAGGAGGCTACGAGTGCTGGTAAGGTAATATCGCATCGAAGGCAACTGAAATGGTTATCAAGGAGGTGGGTGCCACGATCCCTCGGATTACCTCGCCTTCTATCACCAGTGGTGCCACTGCCTCGGCTATAGTAGTTCTTACGACTGCGAGGGCTAGTGCTACTTCGGACTTTGTTCTTTCAACTTCTTCCACGCCGAGAGCTGGACTTGGTGCTTCTGCCTTAACGATGGTAATTTCCACGAATGCTATTGGTGAGCCTTCTATTCTTGCATCAGAGAAAATTGTTACTCCAGCGGACCTCCTTATTCCTCGAGAGGATGGTTCATATGTTAAGATGGATTCTTCTAAGGAACTCGTCGCCAGCTTTCCGCAAAGTTCGAAGTTTCCGCCTGCTCCGAGCTACGCTAGTAGATATATGTAATCATATACTGCCGAGAGGTTTAAAGAGGTCTTGTTTGAAAATTATAACCCCAACGAATTTACTGTCGAGGTTTCAACTCGTTTTGAAGCCCATGCCTCGGATCCCGCAGAGCAGCCTTTAGATCCGGATTTCTGCAAGAAGCTAGGTGATCTCTTCGGAGGTGACTGTCCCAGGGCCGAATATAATCTTCGTCATCCTCCCTTGTCCTATGAAGAGAGTTTGTCAATTCTCCAGGCGGTGAGTTGTGCTTTTATTGCCCATGCCGATGCCGTTGGAGCATTTTGGTAATCTGTTTACTTACAGTCTCTGCTGCTTTTTGCTAGGGCGATTACCATGCCTCTGGTCTCCTGGCTCATAACTTTGATCAGGCTGAGTATCATGAGCGAGAGTTTTATCGGATGCAAGAGGAGCTGGCTCGGGAGAAAGTTCGCAGTGCTGAGGCGAAAAAACAATCGATATGTAAGCCCCTTAATTCTTTTGTTGTTTTTAGGTACATCTGTTTTTTGCAGCGTTGCTAAGAACAGATTTACTGCTTGCTTTTTGAAAAGGCGAGCTGGAAGAGCTCGAGAGAAAACTTCAAGAGGCCAGATTGGCCATTGATCGACTTCGAGATGGTCGACAATCGTCTCAGATTACCTCAAGTAGCGAGGGCTATCGAAGTGATAGTGATACGTTGTTGGAAGAAAGGGATAGATCTTTAGAAGATGTGAATTATTACAGGGCGAGGAGGCAAGAGGCCGAAAGTCTTTTCGTAGAAGAGAGAAAAAGAGGGGATCAAGCCGAGCGCCTTCTCGAAGAGATTAAAAATAAGAACACGTTGTTGTCCCGAGAGAATCATTTTTTCCAACTAGATGTGGATCGACTGAGCAAGAGCGAGATGCGGCTCGCTCAGAGAGGTCGGTCAGTGCCTCTGGTAGGGTTCTGATTGAAAGGTTAGAGGAGAACATCAGAGATTTGAAGGTGCAGCTGTCTACACAGAAGAATGTTAATAAGGACTTGGTTACTAAAAATGATCTTCTAGAAAGGAGTTGTAATGATATATGCCGAGAACTTGCTTTGGCAAACAAGTCGAATGTCCATACTGCTGCTCTTGTTGATGAGTACCGAATAGAATTAGCCAAGAGTGGGGCCATTGCTTCTGAAGATGTTAGAAAGAATGCCTCGGTGCCCCGCTTTACTAATCAGCACGAGGTTGCTGAATATGTGGTATTTAAAGAAAGTAGGGTGCTAACCCAAATTTTCTTGCTTTTTGCTTCCTCCATATCCTTAGTTGAGTTTTGTCGTCCTATCATTCTTATGTTTTTGTTTTGTGTTTTCAGGCATCGAAGCCAATTTGAAGAAGCAGGTTGCTGACGCCGAGGCGGCAAGGGACGATGCCTCAAGTCAGCTGGTGAATGAATCCGAACGGAAGTTGGAGGCTGAAAGCAGGGTTAGGCAGTTGACTCAAGAACTATCCGAAGAACGCCAGCGTCGCTCTGCTGATTCGGTTAGATTTTCTCAAGAACTTGAGCTTGAACGCAAGCGTCGTTCTGAAGAAGCGACAAATCATGCTTAACTGTTATCCAAGGAACGGGAGCTTCACCTTGAATGTCAGGCAAATGTGAGGGGCATGGTGACCGGTTTTGCCCTTGTGCACCATGAGTTAAAACATGGTCAAGCTGTAGAAGAACTTTTTTCCCGATCTGCTTTAACTACTGCCTTTGCTACCAGCATGGCCTGCCGAAAGCATGGTCGCTCCCTTTTCAGAACCATCGGTATTGAACCTCCTACTTATGGCCCTATTGGTGCACGCGACTCGGATGTTGTATCTCCTATTGATGAGTATCTACTCCCTCAGGAGGTTTATGTGGCCTTAGCTAGAGATGAGCTTCGGAAGACGGGCTTACTGGAAAAGTTTTTGAAAGGGTCTAGTGGTGGTGATGACGATGATGATGCCGATGATGATGCTAAAGGTGGTGATTCGGGGAATCTTGGTGATGCTGCCGATGGTACCCATGATGGCCCGGGCGAATCCGTTCATGGTCCCGAGGATGGTCCTCGAGATGGTGCCGATTGTTCATAGGATAGCTTATGCCTTTAACTTATGTACTTATGCTTTTCCTTTTTTAGCTGCGTCCGCGACATTTGTTTATACACGCGTTTTTTGTTATCGCACTTCATGCCCTGCAATTATATATATAATTTATTTTGTTTATTTTTCTATTGTTGTGCTCCTCCTCAGAGCTGTTTTTTGTTTAGAGGAGGTCCCTTGGCTGAGTAATTCACTTGTAAATGCAAGCGAATCAACTGCCTCGGGGTTCCATCTTCCTCTATAGGTAGATGTTAATCCCATTTATCGTCCCCTCGGCGCCCGAGAACGTGAGGTCCTCGTGGCCGTTTGGTAGTGAGTACGAATGCATCATCAGCTTTTGTAGCGTTGATTCAAGGTGCTCACCGCTAACGGGGTGTCTTGTGGGTAGAGGACCGTGCCATATAACTCGTAGGGCCCTTATGATTTATATGGTCATCGGCTCTGTGCCTGCTATTCGAGGTCTTTATGTTTTTTGGCGATTTTTGCCTTTGGCGCTACAGCCTTTTTATTGTTTGGCGATTTTTACCTTTGGCGTTACAGCCTGTTTGGCGATTTTTGCCTTTGGCGTTACAGCCTGTTTGACAATTTTTGCCTTTGGCGTTACAGCCTGTTTGGCAATTTTTGCCTTTGGCGTTACAGCCTTTGTGATGGTTCTTAGCCAGGGGGTTTCTTACCCTTCCTGACAGGATATGGAGTTTGATTCCGAAGGGAGTTGCATCAATGAGTGCAATTTTTATTTATTAAATCTCTTCGAGTACTGCTTACAAAAGAAATTGCTTTCTCAGACTAGGTGTTTCATGTGCTTTCCCTCCAGTGGGGTTTTTAACCTCTGGCCTTCGAGGTTGATCAAGCTATACGTGTCGTTGTCAAGTTGCCTTTCGATGACAAATGGTCCTGCCCAGAAGGGTTCTTGCTGGATGTTCTTGCCTTCGCTAGACTCGCCTAGTTGTTCGTTCGGAGTCTGGAGGTTGCCTGCTGCCACGAGGAACTGTTCTCCGTTCTCGAGACGTTGGTTCTCTTCGCTGCTGTCTTGTTTCACGCTTAACATTCCAGCTTCGGTGTCAGCTATGAATTTTTCTATGCTCTCTTCCGATATCCTTGGGTGCTTAGCTTGCCCCGAACATTCCTTGCTACCTTCTTTTGCCTGAATATCTATTTCGTGGCAAGCGTGAGCCTCGGTAGGGTCACATGGAATCTCTGCAGTCCCTCTTGGGGTTGGAAACCTGATTCTTTGGTGCAAGGTGGATGCGACACCCATAATGTTATGCAACCATGGCCTTCCCACGATAGCGTTATAAGGAGAGTCTATGTCTACCACACAAAATAGGGTTGGCTTCTTTTGGCTACCAGCATGAATTGTGATCATTAGCTCTCCCCGAGGTGTTGATGGTTTTCCGTTGAAACCGAATATGTTGTATGTTGAGGGCACCAAGGCGGCTTTCTTTCCCTTCATCTTGTCATATGTTTGCCCAAAAAGTATATCCACAGAACTCCCAGGGTCCACCGGTATTTTAGGCATAGCTAACTTTCCCATTTGAAGAGTGATGACCAAAGGGTCATTGTGCGCTCTTCCCTCGTTGGGGATGTCTGCTGCCGAAAAGAACACGGGCTGCTTCTGCCACTCCTCCAGACGATTCTTTGTTATCACACTGAGTATTTCTTTATCCTCAAAATCCCTTTTATGGATGCGACCTGTCTGGATCCCTTCTAGACCCTTTGTGTGAACAATGGAATTGCAAGCTCCGAATCTTGGAATATCCCTGTCGATTGTAATCACATAAGCTTCGTGTTTTGGCTCCTCCTTAGGTAGTGGCTGATTTGGGGGTGGTTTAGGTAGCTCCAGAAGATGTTTAAATTGTTCCCTGGCTATAAAGAAATAAATTTGATCATGCGCTGTAACGCAGTCCTCGGTGGTATGTCCGTAAAACTTGTGGAACTGACAATATTCTCTTGAATTTTTCGTGTGTTTCGGTTGGTTTCCCCTGCTTCGGGGATATCTTATCTCGCTGGTAAATTCGGACTGCTCGATGATCCGAAGAGCATCTTCGATGGGTACACAGAGCTTTGGAAGTTTCCTATCGTGAAATGCAGGAATCCTGGTTTAGCCGTCCCGAATTTTCTGTTTCCTTGTCCTTGTTGGCTACTGTTTCCTTCGAACTCTCCCCGAGGGTTGTTTCCTCGGTTATCATTGTACTTTCTGTTATCATGGTACTTGCCGTCACCGAATTTACCTTCGTTCCCATAGCGACCGTTATCATCTTGTCTTCCTCGCTTCGACGGGTCCCCGAATTGAGTGTTCATTGCTTGTCCTCGCTCTTCAAGCGATAAGTTGTTTATTGAGTGGACCAGCTTTAAGATTGTTTCCTTACCCAGGGCTGCTTGTTCTTTGATTTCCTCCAAGGTAATTCGCTCCTTTTGGTATTTTCGGAGATCTTGCAGCGTCTCGAGGTTCTTTGAGAAAAGTCTATCATATAGAGGGTGATCTTTATCCAGAGCGTTGAGGAATGCTCGTACTTTGTCCTTTTCCGTAGCTCCATTTCCCACCTCTACACACTGTTCGGTCCATCTTCTCGTCAGACTTTTGGTCGACTCTCCTGGGCGTACCCGAATGCTGAATAGTTTCTCCACCCCAGGCTTGGAGGAGTTGTTGTATAGGAAGTGCAGTATAAAAACTTTGGACAACTCCTCGAAGGATGAGATCGAGCTGGCTGCGAGGTTATCATAACAAGCGAGAGCTTCTCCTTTCAAGCTAGAGGGGAAATACTTACAGAGCACTTCATCTCTATTAGCGTAAGCCAGAAAGACTCGAAGATACATTTTGATATGCACGGTGGGGTCTCCCGAACCATCGAAAATGGGGGTGAAGGTGGCATCGTGCACTTTACTGGAATTGCCAATGAAAGGATTTCTGGGCTTAGTGGAGAACGGTTGACATCATTCATGGCTTGTGTGAGCTTGATCCTGTCACTTGATTGGATTCGGTTGTCAAAAAGCTCTGCTTGGAGTGCCTTGATCTGATCCAACATCACTTGCTGTAGGGCCTTTGCCTCGGCATCCTTCTTCGTTGGGTTACCTTCGCTGAATATATGTGTGCTTGCCTTCGTGTACGCTGGAGGCTCGGTCTTTTGCTAGATACCGTGATTCCTTGACCTTTGCTGGCTCCCTTGGTCTTGATGTGCGTTTTGGATTCGGAGGGTTCCTTCGGCTGAGATACGTTGTTTGGACGAGAGTGTCCATCGCTGCCTCCTCTGTAGTTGGAAGCCGATTTTTCTGCCACTTTTTTGTTTGCCTCGGCCAGCTGCTTTTTTAGCTTTTTTATTTTCTATTTTTCAAAATTAACTTTCTGAATCTCGCAGCTCTCGCCATATTTTCTTCGGTAGGCTGGTGTTCGGGCATGTTATTGTCAGGATCGGACGCTTCGTCCTCCTCTTCGTCGTTTTCCCCATTTTCTTCTTGTATTTGCTGTTGGTGTGGTTCTTCAGCCTCTGGAAATCCTTCTCCATCGGGGCCTAAGTCTTCTACATACACTTCGTCCTCGTTTACTGGTTCCCTGTGTTGGACTGTGCTAGCCGCCACCTCGGGGGATAACCCTTTACTTGTCGAGAATCTAGTGTAATGCTGTCTTGATGATCCGGTCCCTTGCTTCGAGGATCCTACTCGCTGCTTCGGAGCCTGGTCCGATTTTGAATCCATGCTGGTTATGACCTGTCAGAAAACAAAAAACCCGTGAGGTCCAAGGCGGCTAGCGCAGTGTACTTTGTCGGCCATGTAAGTCGGTACACTGCAACGGATTTTTTCAGACGAATTTTAATATAAGTCGTATTTGCCCTTTTTAGGTACATCCCTAACTGCTTATTTTGTCTTTTAGCTCAAATCATCTTTGATAGGTGCATAAAACACCTCTATAGAATATCGATTGATTATGCTTTCTTAGCTAGTTTTCTTGTAAAATTGTATATAGTAGTTTTCTATTGTAATTTATCGGAGTCTTGGAGCTGATTCAAAAAAAAAGAAGAAAATTATCCAAAGGCCAAGAAGGGCGGAACTGTCATTCTAAAGGGAAGTGTTATTGGCAACTCATCAATGGCTAAGGGGCGACCAGCTGCTTTCCCTTCCTTTCACGTCCACTACAGAAGCAATTTTAATAAGTCAAAGAAACTAATGATGTCATCATGGCGTCATCAAGCCATTGTTTTCGAAACACAATTAGCTTTATGCAATCTGTGGGACCCACTTGTATGAATTTAAAAACAAAAATGATTAATGATCGTGGAGGTGAAGATGTGCGTCTGGGAAAAGGAGAAGATGTTTTCTAAAGAGAGTGGTGCCACATGGCAGCCAGTGATTGGTTAAAGGCTTAACTTGGCTATATTTGGGTGCAATTGAAATAAATCCACCCACAGGAAGCGGTGGGACCAGCTATGCAAAGGAAATATATTTGCTGCCTTGTTTGAGCCGGAGAATTATTTTACGGGAAGGAGGATTTGCACGGACAAAGTCGGTGACATTTTTGGCGTGACATGGACAGCTAGTGGGTGACTCCTATATAAGGACTCCGACGTGAATCGACAGGGGGATCTTTTACCCGCACAATTTCTGATTACACTTCAATTTAATATTTTAGGGTTTTCCCCCTTAGGGGGGAAGCCGAGAAACCGTGTATTTATGAATTTGTAATTCTTTTATTGATTAAGGATGATTTCGATGTTCCAATTGTGAAGCTCAATATTTATGTAAGTTTGTTTCAAGTTTTAATTATTTTATCGATTGCCTTCACTACATATAAAATTTATGGGCGATTTCTGGATGGTTTAGGTTCGAAACTAAATCTATTTATGGATCGTTTTAATGCTAGTAAGAGTTGCGGTATCCGTAATTGTACAATAGCTCTTTACACAAGTAGAAAACGTGAGCACCTATGGAGGGATTCTGTGGAGTAATTGCGTGTGAAGACAACACTGGTTATCAACCCGAGCTTATGTGTTTGATGCTAGGATCAATCTAAATTCACAGAACTCAAAGCATTCAATTGGGTTAACCTTGAGAGCTTATTCTTGGTTGCCTAGATGGATAGAATCCGGTAGTCGAGCACTTCCGTATCCGGTGATACAAGGAATTTGGGGATAGCAGAACTTATTGTTATTCTACGATTGGTGATGAATTGGTTCTAACAAGAGACAAACGAGTGTATTGATGGAGTCAGCGACTGGCAACAACGAAGGATTTCTAGGTCAATCGTATTCTTATTTCTTTTTCTTTTTATTCTTTTTATTCATTCTTCGTTGATCTCCTTCGTCAACTTCTTTTTATTCTTTTTATTATTATCTTTTTATTTTTCTAATACGAATACAGATCAATTACACAACTCCCTCTGGAACGATCCTACTACCACTATATTATTTATTAGTTTTAGTTGGGAAAAATCATTATTCTTTTTGTTGAGTTTGACACCTCATCAATCTTCCTCATCAGTTTCTTTTATGGAGTTTTATTTCCAAATATAGCATGAATTTTGAAAACCCTAAAATGAATTTACAGATATTTTTTTTTTGTAATCGTTTTTCTTAGGGCTAGATTCCATTGTTAAACATTTGAGACGAGAATAAACTATCCCTTTTGGAAATCGGCTTCATCACACCAAGGTTTTGAAACTCTTAATGGATGATCTTACCATCTAATGTTGTGCTCAAAAAACCCTTAATCATTCTGAAGCCTTTAAGGTTCTTTAGATGTTTAAAGTACAGGAGCTTCTTTTGAGAAAAACAAGCTTTGAAAATCTTTTGAAAAGACAAAAAAATATGCAAAGAATTTGAAAACCCGAAAAATCACAGGCAAACCCTAAGTTGTTTTAATCATCCCTGTTTCTAGCGCCAAACTGTACGAGTAGAAAATCTGCATAGGTTCATAAGGTACCATATACATCAGATCTACCCATACATACAGTTACTTTAAACAAGATTCGATGGTGCGAGGACCATAAGAACAATACCGAAGATAACAGAATATCGGTAATTAAAGGCTAAATGTATAAAGATTTGTATGTATTTCAATGTTGTAACTACATGGAATATAACCCTAAGGAACCAGAGGAGATACAGACCTAATCCCACTCTTGCTACTTAGGTTTTACCCAAAAGAATCCAACCCTTACAATGTTTTCCAAGCTCGCCTTATATAGGCCGAGTTTGGGTGGTTTACAGCTAATAAGACAAAAGACTCAATCGTGGTGGTGTCAGTCCTTGTCGAGTAAGGCGGTTTATTCGGTGGTGCTCCGAAGTTGACTCTGGGGCTTCGGTCCTTTGGCGCGGTTCGAATCCTTTTCTTCCGAGTCTTCACTTCGTTCGCGTATGGTCTCTCTTCCTCTTTGGTCTAGTCCGAGGCTTCGCTGCCGATCCTCTTGGAGTGGTTAGGCTTCTTAGACGCGAGACACGTGTCCCGAGGGGTTTTACCCCCTACAATGTACCACAGTCTCATGTACATAACTAGTCTTCTTAGTCTTCATATTCTTTAGTTTTCTCTGTTTCTTATCTTTATCCTTGTAACGTTAAAATTGTAACATATATATATATATATGTAATATACTCGTCTCTACACATTTGTGAGAGAACATAAGAACTCTGTGTATCAAGTAATGTATCAAGTTTTTTATAAACTAAGCCTCGCAACAGGAGATTGTTCTATTGTGCTGGATCGATTCAGTGTTTCCAGATGCAATAACATAAGTAACATATTTCCATCTGCAATACGATTATTGTTTGTTTGTTTTGTTCACTGTAATCAATTTTCTTGTTCATTACCAAATCATTACGTTTTTAATAGTTTTTGAGCAAGAAAAGGGATGCGCGTGCTAACGCGCAACGGTAGGAGCCCTTGCTTGTTGGGTGAAGCCTTATCCGTCGAAAAGACGTGCTCAACTACGGTAACTGGTGAACAGAGCCATGGAGTCGCGTTCTTTATGGCTTAGTGACAAATTGAAGATAGTAAAGGTCTAAAGAGCATATGTATATGTACTGGCATGAGCCCCTATTGCTATTACTTTAAGATTGAACCAATAGGTGTTGATCGAATGAGCACTCCACGGGCTTTCTTGGGGCAAATGATGGTCTTTACCTATACGGGAAGGTCAAAATACTCCTTTGCAGTCGAGTCTCTTTGAGCCTTGAACTGGATTCCTTTCAACCTACCTTTCTATCTCATTCTCTCAGTTCTCCCCTCTTCATCTGAGATCTTTGGAGAATAGCCCAGGCAAGAGCAATTCCGGAACAAGCATTAGTGGAATTCTTGTTGGAAAGAAATCTCTCGATTGATGACTCGAACGACTACCTGCCCACCCTGACTTAATTGAGAAGCAGCCGACTTGGCGGGAAGAAAGAAATGCTTCTTTATGTATTAATTCCATTCTCGATCCCCCATACAAAGCAGAGTATTTGAGGAAGAAATTGGTAAAATAAAAACATTGGTTCGTATTCCTAGATCTGGAAATCTAATTCTGATTTCAAAGCTTGTGAATTAAGGTTGAAACGACCCTACAGTGGAGGAATAAGTTGATAAAAGATGGTAATGAACTGTTTGGGATGGCATATGTAAATCATCAGACCAAACTCAATGGATCCCATGAACATCATCCTTATGAAGAAGATATTGCGATTTACAAGCTTCAAAATAGTGTTTCTTCCATCTTAGACTGACGCTCACAAAAATTAAAAATCTAAATAAATCATAGATAATTTTACCAATTCGAAATGAAATGCAAAAAATTTAAGTAACAAGCTTTTGAACTTTTAAAGAGTAACAAATTCTATTGATATAAATATTACATCATTAAAATACAACAACAATAACAAAGAGCTTTAGGAGGAAGACATTTTTGTTTGTTTTAACTAAGGGTGCACATGGGACGGGGCGGTACGGTTCTTGCCCTGAACCAGTACCTTTACTCATAATTTTTCGGTTCTAATTTTTGGATCCAGTACCTGTAACCAGTACCTTTGGTACGGTTCTTTTTAGGTACCCAAATTTTCGGTCCGGTACAGGTACATGACCGGGTAGTACCTGTACAAAATCAGACTTATTTTTTTCACTTTTCTTGCAACAATAGCTTGTATAGTTACTGTTTTCCTGTCATCCAATATCATAACATATACTCCCTCCGTCCCATATTACTTGAGCTAGTAAGTTTAAAATCT
>JAJJMA010325947.1:0-17664 GCA_023529015.1 Papaver nudicaule
CACTTATTTGCTTTAGTTTCAATTTATTTTTATTACACAAACATCCCACCCCCTGGTTACTTTAGAAGTCAATATAAATAACAACCAATTACTCCATGTGGATCGAATCTGTTCTTACCACTGTTCTATTTTATATTTTGTGAAGGTTAAGAACTGAATTATATTTGTTGATGTTTGACAACATCTTGTTGTTCTCGGAGTATTATCTTCGACATCATCAGCCTAAAATTACCAAGTCCTGCAGGGTGTCTCCCACTAGGTGCATATCTTTCCAAATATTTGATTAAGACAACTCACTGGTGTACGAGATCCTCCTAAGTTCGATTCCACACTTCGCAGTTCCTTTCTCGTTATCTTACTCCTGCTTCCGGATCCCGACACGTGTCTCGATGGTATTTTACCCTCCACACTATCCAAATAACTTTCTCATGGAGATCCCTTCATCTAATCCTACTCATGCCTCTTCATCCTTAGGCCCATCTGAAGTTGTTCTTTTATGGAGAACTAACTTTCCATCTGACGTACACTTTCGTTGGTTGAATTATTTTAGGCTTTCGGATGTTCCAGAAGCTGATTTTGATGATCAAGGCTTGCTCTTATCTGAACAACATCTCTCTATAGGTATTCCTTTGCCAATTCTCGATTTTGTTTTCAATTACTGTATTGAATCTAGTATTCCCCTTAGGTTTCTCCAGGGTCGGCCTTGAGGCAAGGTCAGCAAAGACCTTCTTTGGGGCAGCATGGGCAAAGGGGCAGCAAATTTGGGCTATATAGTGGGCTCTAAGTTTCAGAAAATTTAAAGGGCTGAAAGTCTTATACATCAGAGGAGATTCAGAGTGGCAAAAACTAAATACTTCAGTGTGGTCCCCATTAGAGTAGACTTTATTATTGCCCCTCCATCAACAACAAAAAAATCAATTCTATTACACCATGATTCATGTATCTAAAGGGCTTTTTCTGTAAAATGATATATAGTGCATTTTTGCATCCCGTACTCCCATAACGGGAACGGTGGAAGAAGAACATGACCAGACAGTACTCATCTTCCCAAATGAATAATTTGAAAATGCTAACAAATCATTAACCAGTTCACACGTCCAATCGGTTAGTATCGTTACGCTTTCCATTTTCTAAGTGAAGTACATAAAAATCCATTGTCGGTCAAAGTATATTGACTTAGTTAAATATTTAGAGTAGGGGCAACATTTAGTTAGTTTTCTTTTGGGCACACATATCTCAAGGCCGACCCTGGGTTTCTCGGTAGAAAGTTTCTCAACCTAGCTAATCTAATCAATGATTATAATTCAACAACGTATCCTTCTGATAAAATCGAAGTATCTGATATATCATCCCGTTATGGCTTGAGGTTTCTTCCCAAATCCCCTCTTTATGTTTTCTACAAGAGATCCAAATTTCCACAATTGGATATTGATAATTTTAAATCTTCTGGAAATTTTTATCTTAATCCCTATTTGATAACTGGGAATTGGAATCCACCTAATACCGAAAAAGGTTTTTTCCCTTGCTATTTCACCAAGGATTCCCCCATCAATAGTAAGATCTTATTTCTTTTTTCATTTATACTACCAATTTCTTGAAACTGTGAAAATATTAACAGTTGTATCTGTTCTAACCACTTAGGTGCAGAAAAATTATCCGATGAAGCCATTGCTGCTGTTCAGAAAAAGTTTGTTGCTTTAAATCGCCACTATTATCCAGGTTCAAGTCTTAATGTCCAACTACTAGTTTCTATCTACAGAAAGCAGTCTGGGTTATCTTTAGATGATGAAACTGAAGTTCATACTCCTAAGATTCAAAGAACTTCTTTTCGCTTGAAAGCTCGGTTGTCCGAAAAAGCTAAACAAGATTCTTCTCCAGCCGAACGACATGGTCTTTCTCCTGCGCGTCAGTACGCGGCTAAAGGTAAAAGAAAGATTTCTCCTGTAATCGATAACATAGGAGATAAATCTACTCCCTCCCCTTCCCGAGCTATTGACAAGAACAGGCACCCACTCGGTTCTACTTCCTCTTCTCTCTGTTTGGTAAGTATTTCTATATAAAAAAGAAAAACCTTTGTTTTTGTGACCGTTATTCTAATGATGAAAAACCTTCGTTTTTGTGACCGATATTCTAATGATACTACCTCTTTCAGTTTTTGACAGATTATGATAAGCTGCAGAAGACTAATCTTCTTCTAGAAAGAGATTATGACGAACTTCACAATCAATTTCGTGGCTATGTTAAAGAGACCACCCATGTGGAAAGGAGATTTAGACGTATGTGTACTGCTTATGCTTACCTTAAGAGTCGTGTGAAGAAGTTACTAAAGTTTTCACTGTATTCCCTTGAAGAATTAGCTAATGTTCCCACCGACTCTTCATGCAATCCTTTCCCTCTTTTTCTTATTTTATTTCTTGATTTTTAATGCTTATTCATTATTCATCCCCTTTTTGTATCTCTGTTAATGAAACATAAACCTATGATTCGTTCTATGATCCGGACAGAACTCCCACTTCTTCAACCATCAGAGTTATAGCCTCAACTTGGTCCCCAAATGAACTTAATGATTGTGCATATTCTCCTAATGCTAAAGAAGTCGCAACAACCCGCAGATCCTCAGGAAGGAAGCTTGGTCGGTGCTGGTTTTTCAAATGATGCAGATAAAGCTTCTGACGGAGACCAGGAAACATTCAAAGTTTTACCTTCTAAGTCTTCCCCTTTATAAGTTGTTACATCAAATTTTTGTTATGGAGAAATCATTCGATCTAACTTAAAATTTAAGTGAAATTTACTGTAATTATTATGATAGTAAGTCATATTTTTTATTTTATTTTTAATTTGAATCGTTTATTTTTTTTTATTTGTATTATTTATTTTTTTAAAGCTCACGATGTTTATGACTATATTTTGTCTAATTTTGCACCTGATATTTCTATTTTTATCCTTTCTCGGTCGAATGAAGTATTACTTTTTCGGCTCAGACTTATGTAATTTCTCTACTTATTTAACTGTGTGTTAATCTAAATATAATTTTTCCATCCTATCAATGGAATTTCCCCCTAGTGTTTATTAAGGCTAATGTGAATTCCTTTGTTAGGTTCAACATCTAATTTCCATATAAACAGAAGTTTGAACTAATTAATCTATAAGAGAACCAAAATTGATCTTAATCCTCAACTAATTAAATACCTCTATAAAACAGATAATGCTTTATCCTAATCAAATGACTTGAAACATTGTATTGTTCATAAAGAATTTCTACATTTACTTATTTTTCTTTGATGAATACATTTAGTCGACTGGGAGTTGTGTATAGCTGATTTTATTTATCCGCTCGTATCTCCCTCTTACATCGCTATTCATATCACTTCACTTCTTCTCATTTTTGAAACTGTTGATAAATTCTCTTGGCTTTTCATTTCTTAGGCAGGCCCTTTAGGTTTTATGCCAGCCCAATATTCGTCACCACTGGGGGATACAGTTACTTCCACAATCTGATGGGTTGATGGTCAACTTACTTCAGACACACTTATCTAGAGTATATTTGTGTCATCGTTGACTAACGTGGAGCTAATTTTTCATTGGTCAATCGGCCAGCTCTCCCGTGTTAGTTTTCTGATCTTTACCTTTTAAGTATTAAGACACATAAAGGTATTTTACGGCGTATAGTGCATTCGATATCGTAGGTTCAGAGTTTTTTTTTTTTTTTTTGTATGAAAAATCCCATTTTGGTTGCCTTAAACGACCAATTTCGTCAAAAGAGAGAAAGGAGTTTTTTCTGTGTATTTCCTTGTACAACTTTCTATTCCAGTCGTCTGAAATATTTCCGCTTTAAATAGGAACCTGTTTTTCTGATAAGTCTTTATCGATTCATGTATATTTTTGTGGGTTTTCTATCCCATTTCTTCAGAGCTATATTGTTCTAATTCATGATCCTTATGCTCCATTTGAATTTTGGTTTTCTTCTGCTGAGTTTTACAGCATTATTGTTCTTTAGATTTTTTATTATTATTATTTTCTTTTTTCTCACTTTGGAATCGTGTGTGCACTCACTCTTCCAAAGTTTTCGTCCACAAATTGGCTGTATTATTTTCTTCTTTGTTTATGCATATTTTTTTACGTTTGTGATCTTTCAATCGTTGCTTTTCTCTGTTCACTATAAGCTCGTCAGCTGACTCATGAACTTTCAGATATTTATATTATATTACTTTTTTTTTTCGAATATTCGTTTTTATCTCGTTAACTGATATTTAGTCGATTCAGAGATTCTTCGTGAACATTTTTTTTATTAATATTCTTGTCAGCGTCAATTGTTGTATAACGGTGGAGCTTTATTGGCTCTTTCTCATAAAAGAAAATGAAAAGAACGAAATCAAGAAACTAATATCTTCAAATAGAAAATGTAAAGTTTTCTTTTATTCACTCTTCTACACCTTTTTCTTTTTGATTTATTCTTTATCTGGAAATAACCTCTTTCATCATATTTAGAGGTGGTGTAAGATTCTTCTATCGAGGATAATATGGAGTATTATATCTGCAAATATAGTTCAAATTACAGCTTGTCAGCTTTGAACAATTAAATTTTCATAGCATTTTGAAATATTCATATTTGTTAGTCGACTAACTATTGAAAAATTCATACTTTAACTGTATTTTCATCAGTCGACAGAAGATTAGCATTTCTTTCCTTCTGAACCGCAAGCTACTACTCGTGGTTATCACTGATGGGATTCCATGTTTTTGGATTATGCCATCCCAAATAAACTTCATCACATCTTTAATTGTTGCATGTGCTGATGATTTTACTTTTATCTATCTCGAGAAATAATCTGTGGATGTTATTAGATATTGTCTTTCTCTTTGACCCTGTATCACCACAGCAAGATGTTATAGATTTTCAAAAGAAATCTGTAGTTTTCAAGAAACGATCATTTCAAAAATAATTATTACCGTGGTGAAAGGACCCCAGATTTCCAATGCCCAATGAGCAGATAATCGAGGGTATAATTCACGGGTTCTAATTTTGTGATGTTGTAGATCATCATATGATCCTGCAGACCCTAGAAATTGATTGATCAAATTTATTATTTACAATTTCCATTTTGTTGGATATTACTTTGAGCAACATTCTTTCTTGTTTTCAAGTAGTCGATTATACAAGAAAGCTATTCATAAAGAATTTCTCTTAATTTTATCGACAAGGAATCACTTGTATATATATATACATATATTGATTGGATTTCCATTCCTGCCAATTGTTTTGGCTTCCTTTGGACATCCAATTTTTCTCTTAAAGAAATATATAAGTAAGCGTGTTTTAATATGCCTATATGCATAGTTTAATATAATGTAAGACATATTTCCTGATTAAAATTTTCTTAGTCGTCTGATGTCACCAATTCTAGGTAAATTACTTCAGATAACTTTTAGCAGGGGAATAAAATCGTACCTTTGATATCCATATTGTATTGCTTTAAAGCCTACCGCATCATCTTGTATTATTGATTTGAAGCATCTTTTTGTATTTTCTGACGATTGATTTGAAGGATCATCTGTACCTTTGATTAATGTTGTTTTTCCAAGTGATTTTTCCAGCACAACTTCTTTCATGTAACTAGCAACTTTCTGATCTCTCAAAGCATCTTCAGGTAAGATATTGAGATCGTATCCTTCGAAATGGGTTACCCATTTCCGTATTCTCTCATTTTTTGCTTCTTATGACAATGTCGTGTTAATTCGAAAATCAGTAACTACCAATATCTTCCACTTAGAGAAATAATACTTCAGCCTCTGTGATGAAAAGCATAATATCAAGACCATTTTTTCCTCATCTGAGTTTTCTTTTTCTGCATTTGTCAGTGTTTTGCTTACGAAGTGAATTGGCCTTTGAAATCCCTCTTCCATCTTGAAAAGTCCTGCACTTAATGTTTCAGATGAAACTTAGTAGCGTAGGAATAATGTTTCCCCCTTAATTGGTATAGTTAAATCTGGAATTTTTAGTAAGTAGGATTTGATCATATCGAGAGATTCTTGACATTCTTCATTCCAATTGAAAACATCTGTCCTTCGTCTGTCTTTCAGGAGATTCTGAAATGGTATCATTCTTTCTAATAATCTTGTATTTCTAGTATTGTTTTGAACATATGGGGATTAGCTCTAGTTTCTTCCAGATGTTTCAGGTTCTTCATACGTAGTTGATTTTTGTCTTGTACGTTTCTTTTGAAGCAATTGTTTGCACCCTCAACCAATATCCTGAAGATTTTCCCATTAATTTTTTGAAAATAGAATTGAATTCCTTAATTCAGAAAACCTTCTTTTTTCGCAGATTGATTTTCTGTTAATTGAGGTTGTAAGAGATCACTTGACATTATTCATTTTGTAACTCGACTTGATTTTTGCCTTATTATTATAGATCGAATGTCTCCAGTTTTCGGCTAATTCTTTTATCGCCAGATGACTGATTTTATTTGCCTGGGTTGTCAGTCGATCCGGTAACTGTAGTTTCTATAACTGACTATTATCCTTTAGATCTTCAATTGGTATTAGTGATAATATCGCCAATTCTTTTGAGATAGCCTAATTACCATGAATAACATATACTCCTTCAGTTGTACGGAATTTTAATTTTTGATGATAAGTGGAACTTATGGCTTGCATTGTGTGTAACCAATCTCTTCCCAAGATCATGTTGTATGGCGATCTTGTGTTTAGTACCAAGAAAGTCGCATTTGTTGTAATCGGACCTGCTTCCACTTTAAGCACAACTTCCCCCATTGGGTAGGTTTGTGATCCATTGAATCCTACTACAGCCTGATTGATGCTTGTTAATGCTCCTTCTCTGGTGAGCTTCATTTGCTCTGCCGCCTGCTGAAGAATTATATCACAGGATGATCCTCCATCTATTAGGATTTTCCTGCAGTCATAGCCGTCTACTATTAATTCGATTACCAACGCATCTGAATGCGGGAGAGTGACTCCAGCTAAATCCTCTGTCGTGAAAGTGATATCATCTGGTGGTAAAAGCAATTTGGTGCTTTCCAGATCAAGAGTACATGCATACTGAATTTACTTCCTGTATTTTCCTCTTTCTAACTGAATCTTCCCTTCTGAAGATGTTCTCCTCTGTGGGAGCTGAATGAATCATGTTCATTATGCCTTTTGCTTATCTTGAAGAATTTGATTCTCTTAGCACGTATTCCTTCAAATATTCTTGTTTAATGAGATCATTGATATGTATCAGCAGATTTTTGCATATGTTTGTTTTATGACCTGACACCTCATGGTATTCACACACTGAACGTCCTTTACCAAATGTTTTCAACTTCATTGGTGGGACGAAGTATGGTTTGTCTTTCAAGAATTTTAGAATTTCTTCTGGAGCAGCATTAAGTTGTACGAAGTTTTTTGACTCTTCTTTCCATTTTTGCTCTAATTCCTCCCTGAAATTTCTTTTCTTTAACGACCCAGAGATGGGTGACTTTGGTGAATACTGACTTTTGTGGTCTGAATTTCCTGCTGTCGCATACACTTTATGCTCAAATTGTTGTATTATTTCTGTTTGTGCATCTTGCTCTCTTCTGACAAATTTTCCAGCTTTGTTGTAGACCTCTTCCAGGGTATTGAGAACACATCCCTGAAAAGATTCTCTTTCTTTGCCTAGTCTTAGTCCCTTTTTGAAGACTATACACAGAGTTTTGTCATATTGTCTTGGAACGGGCTGCAAAAGCTTTAAATCTCCTCAAGAAATCAGTGAAGCTCTCATCTTCTCTCTGACTTACATCAAAGGCATCGTCTATTACGTCTGCTTGCTTAATATTACATGAGTAATTTCGTACGAACAATTCTGTTATATCTTTTAAGCGGGAGACTGAATTTGTTGGCAGACAGCGGAACCACCTTAGTGCATCTTCTGTTAATCTGCTTGGGAAAAACTTGCCATTACCAATGTATTAGATGCGTCAACTGCCATTCTTTGAGTATAATAGAAAATATGTGTGTTTGGATTTGTATCCCTCCTGAAAGGTTCGAAGGTTGGTAAAATGAATTTATCAGGAAGTCTGCATTCTCTGACTTCTCTTGTTAATGGTCCGGATTGAAATTTGATAGTTGGATCATCTTTTTGTCTCCCTAAATTGATTTCAGCCACATCCGTTTGAATCTTTCTTCCTGTTCATTAAACATTTTCTCCATAGTGGCATTAATGTCTTCGTTTTCATTTCCAGAACGCAAAGAATGCCTGTTTTGCGTTGTGGCCTGTCTCTGGTTGTTCCTTTCACGATTAGCTTCACTGCCTTGGTTCCTCAGTCGACTGATTAAGATGTTTTGAGTTTCTTCATCATTTTGCCTCTCGGTATTCTGAGTGAATCGGTGATATTGGTTTAAATCATCCCTTGCTGGTGAACCGGACAAATCTAAATACGATGAATTCCTTGTGTCACGAAATTCTTCATTTGTCTGAAGATTTCTTTGGTTATTCAACTGATTTCTGTCGTTAGTCGTCTGAGTTCTGGTTGGTGCTCCTAACTTTGTTACTTGTGCAGATAACAGGCTTATGGATTCTAACAGATCATTGTACATGTCATCTGTTATGCTCCCATGTCGTTCACTTTGCTGCCTTCTTGCTCTTAGTAGATCTCTCCCAGGATTTGTTGTGACGCCTTTTCCAACCATTACTGTTATAGGCTCTCCATTTGGTCCAATGACTGTTCCAGGTGGTTGATTAGTCAATCTTTCTGCGTTCCTGTTTTGATCAATGTTACGAGCTCGTTCGGCATCCTCAGTCGTCAGACGAATACTTCGTCTGTTTCCAGCATTTGATGATTCCGGGATTTGATCAACATTATTTCTCCCATTGTTCTGTTCAAGCTCTTCTGTGGTAACTCTATTTGGTGAAATGCATACGTTCATGTGTGGTAATCTCCTTGGAGGCATCTTCACAATCAACAATCGTTAGTATTTACAAATTCATTATGACGCTAATTATGATATAATTTTTTTTTTTACTCAAAAAGGGCAATTGCATTATGAAAAAAACAGTTCAAACACCAAGCAGGTGTATAAACTGTTAACCCAAATTACAGTTCTCTCTTATAGTAGAGTACACAGAATCAATAAGAAAGAGGAAAGAACCAAAGTACATTTTTCCTAATGCATGACTGCCTCCCAATGATTCAGCACCATTTGTAATGACAACCCATTGAAAATCTTTGCAGGTGAACTCCAGTCATAGATCAGAACCTTCACACTGTTAATAATCTCTTCCATCCTCTTGTAGTTTCCACTGTAGAACCTCCCATTTCTCTCTAACCAAACTCCCCACCAAACTGCAAAAGGAATGATGTCTCTTACATAACTTTTTATTGTAGTATAGCTAGTCTTCTTCTTCCTCCATTCCCACAAAGTTTATCTAACATTTTCTTGAAATACCCACTTGAGCTTGTAAGGCTTCATAAAATATAACCACACCTCCCTTGTAGTGTTACAATGTAAGAAAATGTGTTGATTTGATTCACCAGATTTCTTACATAATAGACACTCATTTACCTGAATTGAATTCCTATTCATGTCCACAGTAGGTGTTGCATTGTAGCATAAATTCCACATAAAGAAAATCACTTTTTGTGGGATTTTTGAGTTCCACAAAGATTTATAAGGAAAAGATATCAATCCATCATCTTCTAAAGCATGGTAACATTCTGACACAGAAAATGGCTTGCCACCTTGTCTCCATACTCTTTGATCTGTACCCATATTTGGTCTGAAATTAGAGATTAGATCAAGTAGGTGAGCTACCTCCTCTGTTTCATTATCTTTCAGTTGCCTGCAGAAACCCAAATTCCATCTAACACCAACAGTAACATCCACACAGTCCTGAATTGTTGCATCCTGCAGTCTACTAATATTGTACAATGCTGGAAACATAGCTTTCAAACTCTGTCCATTTAACCAAGCATCATGCCAAAAAAGAACTCTATCCCCAGATTCACATGAAGAGTGGTGTATTCTTTGAACTCATTACTTCTTTTTAGTATACCACTCCATAGACTCTTCCCTACTGCCATGTTAGAAGAATTAGGATAGAAAGCATTATTGTTACCTCCAAACTTATAGTGTATCACCTTCCTCCAAAGAGCATTTTCTTCATTCCCATATCTCCATAGCCACTTTGAATGCAAAGCTTTGTTCATTACCCTCATCTTCTAGATGCCAACTCCACCTTTTTGCTTTGGCCAACACAATTTTTTCCACCTGATCCAACCTCTTTTTGGCTTGCAATTGACTGTGCCCCATAAGAATTGCCTCATTATTGTGTCCATATGATATTAAATAAGTTTAATGTTTTTCGGATAAGAATCAGTTTGTTCACATCGCAATCAGTCGATTTCTGTATGTTAAAATTTTGTTTTATCAACATGTATAAAATCAACATGTCATAAATACAAAGATTTAATATCTCAAAACATTTTTTTCTTTCTAAACAATAGATTAAACACTCTAGAACACATATGAATCATGAAAACATTAGATTAATTTTGTAGTATCTTTATTCTAACGTTTCTTACTACTTTTCTTATAATGATTTTATTCTTAATCTTATTAGTTTCTCATATAAACCAATCTATATTAAATATCATTTAGACCTCATCTAATCGTGATTTTATATAAAATTACTTGATCTTTAGAAATTGATAGTTGATCAGGCAGATCTAAGGTTCCCAGCTATAACTGATAAAGATGAATAGTGGAAACGTTCTCACCTAAGAAAAACAAGTATGTCTTCATTAATATCTTTAAATCTATAAGGATAAGCGATTTGCTATGTCTTAAAAATGTCGTTTGTTTGATTTTAAGCAAGTGATCTAATCATGTATTAGTTAAAAATGCATGATATTGTCAGATCTAGTAGAGAATGTCAAACTTCTGTAAACACTAGAAAACATCTGTAAGGCCAAGTACAATGTGGGTAGAGATCTCTGGTTTAGGGGAATTAGACAAGTCCAATGTGATTGGATACTCCCCTAATCTCTTATTCCCCTCCCCATATATAGAGATTCTGATAGGGGAATAAGAGATTAGGGGAATATATATTTAAAGTAACGATCGGTGAAGAGACCACCGATAGGTGCTTGAAGCAACGATGATTTATTTAACTATTAAAAAGTTAATAGTTTATTACATAACAAAAAAATAAAATTATTAAAAAAATATAAAAAAAATTAAATATTTGAAAGTGGGAACTTGGTCGGTGGTTGAAAGGAAGATAAGTGGTATGAGCACCGATCCTTAGTTTTCCCTATTTTTAATAATTTTTAACGCCACATGTCAAGGATTAACTATTTTCTCTCTCATATTAATTATTTTAAATACTCCCTCCGTCCCACGCACATAAATTGAGCTAGTTCTATTTTGATTTTGTCCCACATAAATTGAGCTAGTTCTATTTTATACCATTAACTTTCAAAACTACCCTTTTTTAGTCAAAGGAAGAGTGGTCCCATGAGAGAGAGTGGAGGTAGAATAATAACAATAGTTGAGGGTAAACATGGAAAAAAAATCTCTCTTCCTTGCCTTAATAATTGTGCAAATCCAAACTAACTCAATTTATGTGGGACGGAGGAAGTAATATCTTTGTACACTTGTAACCACTTTTCCCTATGTTATCTATTAGTTATCTAAAGTTACGTTAATTAAAACAAATTACCATCTTTTTGGGGAGTGACTAAGAGCATCTCCAATAGTGGGTGGAGAAATTCCTACGTGGAGGTCTTATTTAGAACTTTATTTTGAAGGTTTTATGTGGATTAACCTAAAAACTAGTAAACAATCAGTGGATGTTATAACCTTTAGGATATCTTATGTGGATAAGATCTTAGCCATTTAATTTAATTTCAAATAATTATTAAAGGAAATAAAATAAAATTGAAGGTCTTTTCGAAAGTCTAGTTAAGACTTTCTTTAACACCTTTTGTAGTCCATATCATCACCTTCAAACTCAAAAACCCCACTATTGGAGATTCATTTTCAAGAATATATTGAGTCTTAGATCTTATGTGGCATTAAAAATTAAGACCTCCACCCACTATTGGAGATGCTCTAAGCAACTCAACTCATAAAACTTGAAAATCTCTATCTTCTTTACACATAGACCAAATAGAGATCCACATACATTTTTAAGAGATTTCGTGCGTCTCACATTGAACATGGCCCAAGTTCAATGCAATTATTCCTTTCCTAAGAAAAAAAAAAAAAAAAAAAAAACTGACAGCCTAGCCTGTACCCCAGCACACAAATTTGGAATCGTCTTACCAGAGAGACCGACATAGGAAACTAATCTGCACGGATGGGTAACAGAGAGAAAAAAAACTTCCTCAAAAACTGAAAGACAAATGGTGTGGCCTTAAAACAAATGAAACAACTTCATTTGTTGTTCTCAAAAGAACAGATAAACTAAACAATGCTACACTTTGATCTTCATTTTGACCTCCATAAATAATAAAAGAAATACTATATCAACTTTAGTGTAAAAGATTGTATGAGTTCTATGAAGGCAAGTAAGGTTAACCCTATAGAGCTTATAAAGTTCTCTTCTGAGAACTAACTTATTGGTTTCAGTTTTGCTTTGTTACTGTGTTGTTCTGCTTCTGTTGCTGTTGTTGTTGTTGCTGTAGCTGTTGTTGCTGCTGCAGTTGGTAGAAGTTGAGCTGAGAACCCTGCTTACGCTGCATATGGAACATATTCATCCGCTGTTGATCCAAACTAATGGAAGGCCGACCATCGGGACCATATTCGCCGACTGCAATCTTCAATCGGTGAACTTCAGAAGTCAATGTATCATTCAAAGCTGCCAGCAAATGTTGAGTATTATTATTTAATAGTTGGTATCAATATCAGGAACCAAACAGAACAATCAATCATGATAACTAGAACAACTAGCTCGCTAAGGACTAAGGAGTACTCTTTTTTATACTTAAGTTTATACATAACATGATGAATTAAATACATCCGCGGTCTATTAACTTCACACATATAATCGGGTCTTGATTTTTCATCACTTGCTAATCATAAGTTGCGCTAAATGCTATTTCACCAGATTAACAACATAGTAAAATTGTGAGGATAAGAAACAACGAGGACCTAAAACATCTATGTTCTAGGATGAGTTGTACACTTAAAACATGGACAAGAAGAACTATGGAATAGATGAGGAATCACTTAAAAAAAACGTAGTGTTTGCCGAGTTCAGTACGGGCTGTTTCTGCTGTCATGATCTTATTTTAGTCTGGTTCATAGTCAAGTTAAAGTTTTTGACTTTTTACCATTTAGTTTAGTTTTTGTTTAGTATGGTAAGGCCTTAACCATCACTACTTAATCTAAGGAAGAGGAAGCAGTAGTAGCTATTGACAGGAGAAAGGGACAGAGTGATGCTGAAGTGTTCTATATACATGGACCACAGAGAGGAATATCTAAAGTCAGAGATGAAGGTCTTAATGATCTCAAGTAGATTTTGTTCTTAAGCTGCTCTTGAATCAACAAACAACCAGCCGACACCAATATCAGAAAGAGTGCCGTACATAACATAACCCTATATTCAAATCAATTGTGCAGCGATACAAAGTGTGATGTATATATGCACATGATAAATGCTATCTTGACTGGAAAAAAAAAATGTGACCAATGTCATGTTCAAGTCTAGACTCTTTACCAGGCGATGTTCTGTTCCCTATTGCAACTATATTTCTGTGCTTAAAAAACTTGGAATATCGAAATCGCCTAAAGCTCGAGGATTCTGAACCCATTATTTGCAATCTCAAAGGTCAAGATCACTATCTACTTGCCGACACCGTCTTTAATATTTAACACAACCTTTGATTGACTCCACTTCTGCTTATGGAGGTAGAGATCACTTACAAATTTATATAATATGCAAAATCCAAAATCTAAAATGTGATTCAGGTACACATAACAGTTAGGTTTACAATGAAGGGAAATGAATGTAAAATTTAAAATAATAGGATAAAGCCAAAGAACTGTACCATCACGCAATTTAGCCTGCTGCTCCATAGCTTGAAGACGGAATTTCAACTCATTGTTCTGATTAGAGAGCCCAGCTGAGTCCCTCTGAACCAAATTAGAAGCAGGTCAGATCAATCAGCAATAGCAAATAGGCTGCAAGCAAAGGGGACATGGAAGCAGAATTTCTTTTTAACATTATTATACTTTTACTAGTAGTCACCTGTAAGAGTGTTAATTGTGCAGATAATGTTGTAGCTTCTGTTTGTAGAGTCTGTACTTTGTGTTCCAATTCTGAGATGTACCTCATCTTCCGTTCTTTAGATCGAGCAGCAGATTGCCGATTAGCCAAAATCCTGAAACCAATTATTTAAATTAGTGCAGCTATTCAACTTCAATGCTTCAACCAACGATCAGAGCAGTTCGAAGATTTTATACCTTTTGGCACGTTTGGGGTCTGCCATTGCAATCTCAGAAAGTTTCTCATTTGCCATTATCTTTTTCAGTTCAGCACCATTGAATTCCCCGTTGGAGAAATCCAAGCTGAAAGTGTTCGAGTTTCCATCCGCAGAATTGTTCTGTGAGGTCCCAGGAGAGGGTGGCATTCCTAAGAAATCATCCCCAAAATTTGGCAAGTTGCCCATGAAACTGTCCACGGAAACACTTCTAACATGACGGGTTGTCGGAGCAATATCTCCACCTGCACTTCTTTTGTTCCCTTCCTTCATCTCAGAAGATGAACTTATATTTGCCCTACCCAAGCTGCAGCCACTTTCATTTGCACTGCTTGCCTCATTGTCACTGCTGTCTGCCCCATTTGTCTTTGATCCACTGGCTCTGCTATCTAAATCCTCACGATTCTCATGGAAATTCCTGTTCTCGTTCCCGGACACCTTCATAGCAACAATATCCAAATTCAAATATGCAGATAACATGTCATCCATCACTTCCCCATCTGACTTCATTTTCCCCAACCCTTCACCATTCTTACCCGAACCTCTCACGCCCATACCGAAATTGTCTCTAGCAGGTGCTAACTGATCAAAAGTGTTTTGGCCCCTGAACGGGATAAGCGGAGGTGGCGAATGAATCATCGCGGAGGAGAACCCAAATGGGATATCACTCATAGACCGTCTATGCTCTTTGCGAGGAGGAAGGCTATGCATAGAGTTACCTCGTGCAGAAGAAGTTTGTGAACTACTGTCACGATCATCCATTGAAAGATCAGGCGAAGCTGGTTCGGAAAAGGAAGGTGATAAGGAGTCACGATAAGGTGAAGGGCTCATTGGTGGCAAAGAATCCAACGAGAACATTGGAGGTTGTGATAGAGACCTAGAATGAGGCCCTTGATTGAAACTCTGAGAACCTGATTGTTGCTGAGTGGTCAATCTAGATACCGGGATTTGTGAGAAAGGGGATTGTGGTGGCATGTGTGGATGTGATGGAGGTATACCAAGTCTTTTGTTACTCTCTGGACTGAAATTTGGGGAGAAATTCCTCATAGGAGCCTGAATTTGAGAATTACTTAATTGCTGATGAAGTTCGAACCGATTAATTGATTGATGTTGTTTAGGAATAGAAGACGGTGGAGAACTGAATGGAGATTGAAGTCTCTGAGGCATATCGTTTCGCAATTGACTTGAGTCATCCATTTCAATTACTCCTAACCACAAAACCTAGAATTTTAGTACTTCCAAACACAGTGCTTGAAACCTCTTCAACAAGAAAAAGAACCCAAATGTCTATATCGATGAGAAACACTCGAGGAAATTACTCAAAAATCTCCACCTTACTTCATTTCTGGAAATTAATTAAAAGAAAAGGATAAACATTTCAAGAATGCAATAAAACCCTAAAATATCTCACTAAAAAGGAACCAATTTTAATAACCTTAAAACCCTATGTCTTTCTTTGTGGGTTTTATTATTTGTTTTATACTATTTCCAAAATTTTCTTTCTTCCATTTCAGTAAAAATCTACAACAAGCAACTAAGACCAGAAAGGTAAATAAAATAAAATAAAATAAAATAAAATAAAATAAGTATATATCAGTTAATAATACGAAAATAAAGAAGTATACCTCTTCTTTCACGTTTAATCCGCCATTAAAACATGAAACTAAAGAAATAACTAATCAAATGCCGGCTTGATCATATCATATCACATGTTAACAAATATTTCTTCCCAGTTACTTGGCGGCCGTTTTTTCTATTTTTCATTCTATTATCCAGACAAAGAAGTGAGTCGTGAGTCAGTCTTTTCTTCCTCTTCTAGAAAACTCCAATCTCGGACGGAAAATCCGATGCCACTACCGCACTCTAAATTCTCTCTCTCCCCTCTTCTGCTGCGTCTTACTCCTCTCCTCTCTTGTCCAAATACTTCCCTTTCTCTACTCATTTGTCTAAACGCGTCTATACACGTATTATAACTTTTCTTCTGTAAATCGAGTTGAATTTCGGGGTGAATTTTAGGAGAATTTGGATTTCATTCCGAATGTATTATTATTTATTTATTATTATGAAACACGTTTTTTTATTATTTTTTATTTATGAAAACACACCATTTTATTGAGAAAGGAACAATAAGGGCCTGTTTGGTTGAGTTTTTAAAAACAGTTTTCATAAATCATTTTCTAGTGTTTTTAAAATGGACCCTTTTTCTTTGTTTTCATTTTCATTTTAATTTTAAGGCTTTTCTTAAATATAGCCCATGCATTTATTATTCATAACCCAAATAAATTAAGTGCTTAAACTAACCAAACATACCTTTATAATTATACTACATAACCCCAAAAAAATATACATAACAATTATACATAGCCCAAAATTATAATTGAATAAATCCCTAAAATCAACAAATAAAAATATGTGTCAAGACTAATCAATATTCTACCATGATTAAAAAATTCAATACCATTTAAGAATAATGTACATAAATGATGTCTATGGAGTTTAAGGAAAAACTAAGGTTTAGTTTGATTTTTAGGAAGAAGTGGAGATTAACAAATTTGTGAGAAATATTGGTAGGAGAAACACAATTTAATTAGGATTTCAAGAAGAATTATGGTTTAGTTTGATTTTAAAGTAGAAGTGGAGATTAGGGTTTATAATTAACAAATTTGTGAGAAATAGTAATAGAAGAATCACAATTTAAATAGGATTGCAAGAAGAATTAGGGTTTAGTTTGATTTTAAGGAAGAAGTGGAGATTAGGGTGAAAAATAGTGATGGAAGAATTACAATTTAAGTAGAATTTAAAGAAGAATTAGAGTTTAGGGAAGAAGAATGATTAATTTGAGTTTGATGGTTAAGAAATAATTAAGGCTTGTTTGGATTTTTATTTTGACTTTAAGCATTTGGGTTATATTTAACAAATGTATGGGCTATATTTAAGAGAAGCCAATTTTAAAAACATGTTTGGTAGCAAAGTAAAAAACTGTTTTTAAGAACAAAAATCAGTTATACATTATAACTAACAATTTACAAGGCAGATATAAGTTTGAAATGGTATCTACATTCATGAAATCTGCTCAACACTTGTATATATCATTCCAATTTCGTATACATGTTCTAAATTAAAATGGTATCTTTAAAGGAATCAATTGTACCAATCTACTAATCATTTCAATTCCGTATACATGTTCTAAATGGGTTCT
>JAJJMA010325949.1:0-13746 GCA_023529015.1 Papaver nudicaule
GATTGTATTGAATTGCATAGTTAACTGAATTGATTGGATTGTACTCCAGAGTTGTGAACTAATAGTGCTGTTTTATTGGATTTGTAAAATGTATCTCTATGTGAATGCTCAAAATCTATGTAATCTGTGCTACTGCTACTATCTATTCTATATAATTGGTAATTACCAATTTGTGCGAAGTATATTCCTTATACTAACTTGATCAATTTTCTAGGTACCTGGTTTCCGCAACTTTATAGTTGAGACATTCGCTCCAAGCTGCTGTTTGTACAGCATTCTCGACAAGTCTTTTGAATTCCGTGGTGCCAATACTGTATGACCTTCTACTTGAGTACTAAGTACAAATACTTGACAGTTATATCCACACAAGCACACCTTAGTTTCCTTGAAAGAATTGGGAGAAGAAAATGCGGAAATAATGAAGCCACGGATCCTACAAGATATATAGCAGTGCGATTAGCGGATGAAACAACAGCTGGAAGTACAGGTAGGTACTCTTTATTTGGCTATTCTTAGTAATATTTATATGCTTAAGTATTTATATGGGTTTAATTTTGAGATTGGATGACGAGGACCTAATTACGGACCTGCAACTATTGATAGTTATGTACCAGTAACTTTTAGCATGTAACTTATATGCATAACCTGCAACTTTTGATAGTGAATCTGGCAGCGATTAGTGCCGACGTAGTAACCTCTGGAAGATGGTAATTATAATTCACCTTCTGAAGTAATATGAGTTTCATTTTGAGATTAGATAATTACTAATAGGGACCTCTTTATGAACCTAAATAGTCAAGCCTATAAAGCAGATGACTGTCAGTCACAATCATCCCGATTGTGATGAATAGTGTTCGATCTTGACATGTCCTTTTTATTCTGTGTAATTACGGGTGTCATTCGTCTGTAGGAAGAACGAAAATAAGGCATAATTCGTGTAATTACCTTTTCATTGAAAATATGGGTGTCGATATGGAAGGGGTACAGAACATTCCCATGTATATTAGCTAATGGGAAGGTATCATTCTCTCTGACTTATGCAAGATAAACTCTTTCTTTTGGAGTGTAGGAAAATATATCTGGAACTTTAGATTGTTACTTTGACGCCCGGCACCTTACATTTCTTGATTGATGGGTTGCTCTGCATCATTCACGTATTTATATATTGATTGCCCTCTTACTTGGCTGCACAAAACACGTTCTTCCACGTTCGGCATAATTCATGTTGGATGTAAGTAGAATTTCATGCTCAGTCATAACAGAAACCAAAACCAACAGAGTTTGAAGCCGAAAAGGCTTATCTCTTAACAAATTCAGTATTTTTGAAGAAGGGCCTTCACGGTTGTTATTGTTGCGTGACTGCATCATTTTTCTGGTATTAAGTAGTATTGTGTTGTTATTAGCAGACAAGGTATTGCACATGCTCTGACATTTGATCACGGATTTTCAACCATCAATATGCATTCTGATAATATATTACTTCTGGATATGGTAGCATTTGTACTCAAACTTATTATCGATTAGTATCAACAGATCTTTACAATATTTGGTCTGGATTGTTTTTGCAGGCTATCAGCTGGAACGCAAAGAGAAGTCGTGAATCTAACTTTCCCATCTTCTGGAATTCAGGTCATCAATGTCTTTAGAAGTCCACAACAAAGCACTGCTGGATCTAAGGTAACCCAAAATTCTAGGATTAGAGAAAATAGTAACCATAGAAGAGAGCTCTTTTCAAGTTAAGTTTTCAGTATTTTTTTTTGTTTCTGTAAGTTGCTCTTGGATTTCTCTGCATCATTATAATATCAGTGTTCTGTTTGCATATTCATCTCTTGCTGATTAAGAGTTATTCCTGTCACATATGCCAACTAGATTCAAGACATATCATAGTAAATGCTTATACAATTCAAAACTAAATAATTTGGATGTTTCATTATGGATGGCGTGCCCACAGGGAAACCCAAGACTGCACTTTTTTTAAAGAAATACAGAAAATGGTCCAGTTTCTTTGTGGTGGCTAAATACTCGTGAACAAAGAACTTGCAGACTCATTTAGTTTGTTTTCAGGCCTTTAAGATGTTACTGCAAACACTACTAGGTGAGTGCAGGTTTGACCTGATCAGAAAAGGGTGGCGGTGCTGATATAAAAAGATTCGAACCACTGATGGGTGGGGTTTGGGCTGTGCAAGTTGGTGTGAGACTTAAGGCAATCTCAGTTGGCACTATCATTATATCAAAGTATATATTCTTTATTTTTGCCAAAACTATGTAGTGTAGACCGTAGAGTACTGTAAAATGCTATCTGTGTGTTGGCCATTTTATCTTTTTGCAGCCTTTAACAATGGTTGATCGAGTTGCGTTTGTTGCAAGTTTCATCAAAATACGATTTTGGTGGGGGACAAATTGAGCTGGGTACTAATGGTCACTCGACTCGAGCACATATTTTTATATAGGGATCTGTCTCATTATTGAATGCAAGGCACTTCCAGAAAGGCGCCGAGAGGAGAAGCGATTGCAAGAATTATCAAATGCAATAATGTAGAGTCTAAAATTTGTTTACTATTTTGCTTACAATCTTTTTTTTTTTTTGCTTTACAAATTCTTTGTTCTTTCTTCGGTCGGGCGGCCCACTCCCACCGTGATAGCGGTCATCTAGTTTATAAGCTCGTGGGAAGGCTGATGTCGCTTAGTTATTAAATTAAACCACTTACAAGAGGGAGGTGGATCCTTTTTTTTTTTTTTTTTTTTTTTTTTTTTTTTTTTTTTTTTTTTTTTAATTTTAAGATTTTCAACTTCACCAACATTTGAACAAAAGACTGAAGTTACTTAGTGTTGAAAAGAAGAAGAAAACCAAAGAATCCGAGGATGAATTTGGGGCATAAGAAAATGTTGATGCTTACAAGAAGAACAAGGGCATTCTCCAGTTATCGTTATCATTATGGTTCAGGAGGTAATGGAGTATCTCAACTTGAGCAGATCGTGAAGGATGAATGTAAGTCAGGAAGGGTTAGGAAACTGGAGGACGGATTGAGATACTTTGATCAGTTGATCTCGGAGAGGCCTTTGCCATCAAATTCAACATTCTGCCATGTATTGAGTTCACTGTCTAAAATCAAATGTGATTCAGATGTCATTGGGTTGTATAAGAAGATGTGTTTGGTTGGGGTACAACCCAATATATTTACATTCAACATTTTGATCAATTGTTGCTGTCGATTAGCCCAAGTGAATCATGGGTTTTGTTTTCTTGGAGAGATCATTAAGAGAGGGTACCGTCCTACTGTTATCACTTTCAATACACTGATTAAAGGCTTGTGTCAACAAGGAAAGGTTCATGTTGCATTCCAGTTGTTCGACCAAATGACTAAATGGGGTATTCGGCCTGATGCGGTTACGTGCAACACTCTCATATCTGGGCTTTGTATAGTTGGTGATGTGGGTTCTGCTCTTCAGCTGAAAAACAACATGGTGAGATGGAACTGCATCCCAACTGTTGTTTCATATAGTGCGATCATAGATACTCTATGTAAAGGAGGTCTAGTTGATCAAGCTATGGTCCTCTTCTCCGAAATGCATAGAGATCCAAATGTTGTACCAGATGTTGTCATTTACAGTTCTTTGATGAATGGACTTTGTAATTCAGGCCGTTTGAATGAGGCAAAGAGACTCTTTGACGAGATGCGTAGTAGAGGAATCTCTGCCGATGTGATTACATATAGCTCTATGATTGATGGTCATTGCCTACATGGTCAATGGAAAGAAGCAAGAAGATATTTTGATGAAATGATGGAACGAGGGATTTCACCCGATACAGTAACTTTTAGTATATTAATAGATGCACATTGTAAGGATGGGATGACAGAAGATGCATGGGGGTTATTTGAACTGATGGACAAGTTAAACATAAAACGTGATGAGATTACTTATACGTCAATGATCGACGGTCTGTGTTTGGCAGGTCGGTTGCAAGAGGCGGTGAAACTCTTTGAATTGATGATAGATAGGGGCCTTAAACCGAATGTTATCAGTTGCAATACATTAATTGATGGGTATTGCAAGAGCCGTAAGCTGGATGATGCTATGCAGCTATTCAAGAAAATGCAACAAAATGGATTGAAACCTGACATATTTACTTAACGAGAAGGGAGAATGAAGACTGCACAAAGGTTTCTTAACGAGATGCAATCTTTGGGTCATTCTCCAGATGAAGTTACATTTGGTACAATGTTAGATGGTCTCTGCAAGAACGGAAAAATTGACGAGGCAATAGAATTGTTTGCATCCATGGAGGGTACAGGTATCTCAGCTAATATTGTCATGTACAATATCCTTATTCATGGTTTATGTCGAGCTGGCCAGTTGGAAGATGCAAGAAAACTGTTTAGTGAAATTTCAAGAAAAGGAATAGTGCCTGATGTAGTAACATATACCACAATGATAAATGGCCTCTGTCACAGCAAGATGTTACCGGAGGCTAACAATTTAATCATCGAAATGGAAGAAAAGGCTTGTTTACCAAACGCTAGAGCATACGATACCATGGTTAAGGGTTTTCTTGTAGGAAAGGAAACTGATAAGGCACTACAATTTCTTCGCAGCATGCGTGAAAGAACATTTGTACCGAATGATTCTGTCATTTCATTGTTAATAAGCACTCTCTCAGCAAATCAACTAAAAGATCTGTAGTTGTTTTTGTAATTGTGGAGGTAACAGAGAAAATCTGAATCTTTATGAAGTATATGAAGATGTGGATTCTTTTGGGATCAAATGCATCCACTTCCAGTTGAACTCATTCAGGTAAATGCATCCACTTCCAGTTGAACTCATTCAGGAAAATCTAAATCTTTACATTTAGCTTTCTGATGGTCATCAGCGTAGTTTCAAGTATTCCATCTGAGTTTGTAATGTATCCAAGTGTAGTTGTTTCACTCAGCTTGCTGGTGCACTGTTTTTATCTTCTTGATCTCAGTTACAACTTGACACGTATATGATGCATTTGTCTGCATCTTTCTTCAGTTGTTTTCGCGAGTAATTTGTTATGCTATACTCTAGTCTTTTTTGTCACCCCTTGGTTAGTATGTTTATTTGTTCATGTACGCTGGTATGATGAGACGATTTGAGTTGCTTAAACTTACTGGTAAATATGAGAAACAGGGCAAAGGGGTAGTGGTCACAGACTTATTTGGGCTATGTTTGAAGCTATAGAAGCTATTTATTCAACAGTGTTAGCCGGACCTACTTAGTCACATCTAAGTGTTGATCTGAAGCGCTACTTGGTATACTGTATGGCAGGAAGTTTCTAGGATAGTAAAACTTAGTAACAAAACTTAGGAGTACAAATGACATGTCTGAAATGGTGAAGTTTACCTGTGTTATCTGGCCGGTTAGGGTTGAAGTCCTGGCAGCTCTTACGGAGTTTAAAGATGGATCAAGTGGCAGCAGCCGACCAACTTTGCCAACGTATAAACTCGAGGTTGAAGTCACAGCTAGTTTCATGTCCATGGACCATGATCAATACAACAAAGAATTTTATAAATAGGGAGAGGGGGGGAAGTGGAGGGAAAGCGAAATACAAGAGGCATCAATTAGTTCAGAAGATTCATTTCGTCTGCCTATTAACTACGATGCCCAATTACAGTCTGGAAAGTAATACTGTGAAAGATAAGGTTGTAGAGGTTCGATACAGTAGGAGAGCCTTAACCTTCATAATCAAGGTTCTTGCAAAAGCAAATGGTGGTAATCCCCAAAGATTCCGGTGCATTCGTGAACCCACTTTGCAGCACTTTCACTGATAACCCTATCCCATTGAAATACCTTCGTGAAGAACATCCAAACAGCATTCATCTCTGGACAATGAATGAAGAGGTGATCGAGCATTCATGTATCACTCTTTTTGGTCTTGAGCTCCCATGCGCTACAAGAAAATAAACATACTAGCTGCAATTGAGCAGAATTTCTCTCTGATTTAACCCAAATATTTCATAGGCATCACCAGAAACCCCCAGCCCTGTAACAAGTAGTCCAGGAACAGAACTTTGTGCAATATGGAAACAAAATTTATCTTCATCTTCTTCAAACCCAGACTCCAGATTATGCTTAGAAACGTAGACTCGTCAATTCGAGAAATTTGTAGAGACCAACATCCTTGTAGGCAGATTCAAAAGGATGAGAGTGAGAGAGAGAGACTGTAACTTAGCAGAAGAAGAAAAAGGCAGGAAGAAAATGTTTGATTTGTGGTGGTTCGAAGAATTGAACTCGTGACCTTGCAATGATAGAGATCCAGAGTCGGGAAGAACCATTTTTTTATAAAAAAAATTTCAGCGTTAATTCACAGAGAACCCAATCAGGGATACAAGAAGGCAACCCGATTTTACAAAAGACAGTCTCTGTTCATCGTGCCTCCTTGCCGCTCTTCAGGTTCTTTCTTCGATAGTGCCATGAATCAGTATAGTAAAAGGCATACTCAATATCCATGATGCTTGAACAGACTGAGGTTGGTGATCACACTCCTTTGGTTCTCCATAAACGAATAGCACCTCTGCACTCTTCTGCTCGACGATTTCCTCCTCTTGGTAGAACTCTTTCAACTTGCATTACCGTCAGATGCAACTAGTTTCTGTTTTCGTTCGTCAGGTAACTTATGTTGAATAATTATCACATTAACTCTTTCTATGAAAATAAATTTCAATGTAGACAAGTTACATGCACGACATATATTTGTATAGATAGATGTGCATAACTCTTGACCAAAATAAAACTTTTCCACACATAATTACCCAGCTAAAATGGCAAACCACATGGGATAATCATTCGTGCACAGTATAACTGCGGTACGTAGCAATTTCATCTAGGAGAGTTCATAGAGAGGTCAACATTTGTCTCTGAAGTGTACTGGCTGGAATGGTCGAACAAAGTGGACTGAATCCTGTAGAGGTCCTTCGGATCAGATGGCAAGCTTGCAGTTTCTTTGCAGTAAAGGGGTTTACAATCCAATCTGTTCGAATTGAACCTTGCCAAACCTTGTAAATCTGCTGCAATTTGTTTCATTGTTGGTCGTTCTTCGCCCTTTCTTTTGAGGCATTTCTTTGCTATTTCTATGACTACAAGGACTTGCTGCAATTGTCCCTCGTCCGCTGGAGCATCAATGATCTGGAACACTTCATTTTTTCTTGTCAAAGAGAGAAAATATGCTGCGAGGCTTCTTAGGTCTTCTGATCTCCCCATACAAACTGATTTTTCTCCTGTTAAAAGTTCTACAACCATTACACCGAAACTATAAACATCACTTTTATCTGTTAGTTGGCCCAAATCGAAGTACTCTGGATCGAGATACCCAGGGGTGCCTTGAACAGCAGTGTTTACACGAGTCTGATCCAAAGGAATTAGTCTTGATGCCCCAAAGTCTGCAACTTTAGCAATGTAATTTTCATCTAGTAATACATTGGCAGACTTTATATCTCTGTGAATGATTGGTGTAGACGCTGCAGAATGCAAATACGCTATCGCACTTGCAATTTCGGTAACAATCCTTAAACGATTCTCCCAAGACATGGAAGACTTCTCAAGAGCACCTTTATGATGGATATGTTGGGAAAGGGTACCATTAGATACAAACTCATAAACCAGCATGGGAACTTCAGTCTCTAAACAACAACCTAAAAGTTTCACTACATTTCGATGGTTTATCTGAGTTAGAATAAGAACCTCATTTATGAACTGCTCAATCTGACTTTTGTCAATTTGTTTCGACTTCTTAATAGCAACAACACGATTATCAGATAAAGTTCCTTTGTAAACTGTACCATACCCTCCTTCTCCTAGCACTTGACTGGGATGGTAATTGCTGGTTGCTACTTTTAATTCAGCTTCTGTAAATATCTTTGTTGAGTCTACGCCACCTCCGCTGGAATGTAATTGCTGTCTCAGCAGTGAGCCACCATTTTCTTGAAAGAATTTCTCTCTGAGCTTAAACAACCTTCGCTTCTTTATGCAAAAGTATAAGAATAAGCCGCATACAAATACAATCAAAAATCCTGAACTAAGACCTGCATCAACATCAATTACTGTACTTAGAAACTTGTTTAATACTACAAATTACTTATGATTACTTGTAAAGGACTGTAAGTATACCAAGTGCAACTTCTATTACTGGAAATCCATCTTTCGTCGCTGCTACTGGAGGTGAAGCCTTATTGACACAACCACTCCCATCTTTTCTCCCATCACCTTCACTCCCCTCTGGACAAGTAGAACAGTTGTAGCCTCCAACTGTATTGGTACATGTTCCGTAACAGGGATTGTTGTTATGATCCTCACATTCGTCGACATCTGAATTAGTGTGCGGTCCAATCATCAGACATACATTATATGAATCACAATGTATACAACTATATGAATATAGATAGAGAGAATGCATACGATTAACGTGCAGGTAAATAAACTAATATCATACCTTTGCATCCAAGATAAGGGTTCCCTTCGTAACCTTTAATACAAGCACAACGATATCCAGGACTATCGGCTGCATCAACGCAGACACTGTTATTCTTGCATGCATAGATACTTGATTTCGTTTGTGCTTCTTTACAACTCTGATCTGCTATAGCCCAATTAAGCACTACTGGCAAGACCATATCAGGTTTTGTAAGGCCGCCGTCTAGTTGCAGATCGGATCCCTGGAATGTGTATTGTCCTGTTTCAACCAAGAAGGCGAAACTGCACTGACTGAAAGACTGAAAGTAAGGTGCTGATATATAATTGATTATTTGTCCGTCAAATACGTTCAAACTCTTTGGGATGCTTGCCTGACAGCAACCACTGCCAATGTTGGCATGGCAGGACGCTTCTATCACTTCTGTTTCACTCCCACATGTGGAGGTGCAATATCTGGAATGGTTATTTATAGACGCCATTAGGTTGCACCCTAACCCAAGATACATATTTTTGGTGTACGAGATGGTGAACGGGGTACTCTGAAAATCCAAACTGTAAAGAGGTTTTTCGAACAATATCTTTCCAGTTTTATCATCGTAACATTGGGCAGCAATTGCGGTGTTTTTTATCCGCACTTCCGTCTCTGATACACTTAGAACCTCAAGCGCATTATCACCCGACCCAATGAAGGGCTTGGGAGGTTGAAAGGAAGTATTACACCGAATGATATACCACTGAAAAGCATCGTCTAAAACATAGGAGCAATCATTACCATTAACATAAGCCCCAAATGGGTATGGGATGGTAATGTTCCCACATTTTGACGGACAACCAGGTTTAACCAGTTCGTTTGGCGATACTTCAGCTGATGATGATGACGATAGGATCAAAATATGTAGGAATAATAAGAAAAATGAGGGTGAGAACATTGTTAATAAACTTGATCAAACAAGAAATATAGATTCACACGAATTTTTGAGATTTATTGAGCTTGATCTCTTCTCTTATGAAATAGAGGAGCGATATTGGTTCAACTTGAAGTATCACTAACGCCTAACGTCGTGCAAGACACAATGAAAGGAATTGGTCTCGCTTATTGATTCTAGACAACATTTTGTTATATATGGCAACTTGAAATTTATTACTACTCGCACTGACTCGTCAACTACATGGCGTCACGACCCATGGACAAGGATATATATGGTCTGATAACGTGATAAGGATAGTGTGATTTGAGCCAAGTCAGCCAAGTAATGGGAACATGGTTGCCTGAATCAAGTAATCCTTGAGCCTCTGCCACACCTTTTTTTTTTTTTTGACTCAATCAGTAACTTTTTCATTGAAATAAAATGGTAACCAAATTACAACAGAATGATTACAACCAGCAGAAAATCAAAGAGGAGAAATAGCAGTTAAAACAGAGAACATAAAGCAATTAACCAAATCTGTAGTAAGTCAGAGATGGTGATACTAAACAACTAAGAAAAGCAGGCCTGACATTGTACATAATACTTTCCCCTTTCCTAAGTCCAGCACTTTTTTTTTGCAAGTTTGTCTGCAGAGAAATTGATTTCTCTGTAGCTGTGGGAGAATTGCACTTTTAGGACCTCACATATTTTATTCCATCTAGCAATCACAAACCAGGGAATGCTGCCAGAGCTGAAAATTTTGATTACTGACATAAAGTCAGTATAGATGAGAAGATCCTTTGCTTTAGCATTAACTGCCCTTTCTGCAACACTTATTACAGCCTTAACTACAACAATATTGTGAGTTGTGTGAGTAATGATATATTCTGCCACACCTTTCCTTTTCCTTAATGATATATGATGTTGTGTGAGTTGTGTGATGTAATGAGAGTGTGAGAATATTCAATTTATGCAAGTAATGTAAGTGTGCATATTGCATGTGTAAGTGTAGGTCTATCAGTGTGTAGGGGTATAATTCCGCCGAGCCACGTGTCATTATCCTAGAAGAGAAGCAAGATAATACATCATGAACGCGAAGCACGGAAGAAAACTAAGCACACGAACCATGCATGGACCACCATTCGAAGATGTCACCTCGATCCACCTATATCCCTTCGAAGTACAACTCAAGACCCAAGCTCCATTCGAAGTATATTCCGAGCTCGGAAGTCCATCGAAGAAGTAGACCGACATAAACTCGCTACATGGAAGAAGACGAGAGCCGAAGTTACTTAACAACAAGAAGACGAGATGCACCAAAGAGTATCTTTACTTAGTGGCTAAGAAAAGGGTATTATAAAAAAAAAAAATTAACCCAAATGTAATGGGCTGGCGCATCAGGAACTTTGGGAATTTGGCTCATTACTTCTAAGGCGCTCAACCAGAGACTCGTGCGCCTAGGCGAACAACTTAGACGCATTTCATAACATTAGGTAGGACATGAATTATGTTCGTCAAGCAGTGTCCCAACAGTAGTCACCAGCGAATTCCTTAAGCTGCAGCAGGCTTCTTTGCCGATGTCTTCCTCACGGAGATCTTACCATTGCTGCTGGCTCTAACATTGACTGGGAATTCTGATTGTGAGTTCAGACTGACAGCTTTCCCTGCAAATGATGGAGATGATCATGATTGCCATTAATATGATTTTTCGTTGGATAAACATGAAAGATTATTGAAGATTGTATGTTTTGATTTGGTGAGTTAAGACTGATATTGTACATGTTCTTTATATAGGGTAGAGTTGGATTAGATATATCTATCCATGAAGATCTTCTGTTGTGTTGTAATTGGTTATTGAGTTGGCACCACAAATTCAAGAATCTTCGTTTTCATTCTCAGCCACGAATATATGTTGATATGGATTTCTTATACATAACGAAAATCAGATAATGACAATATAAAAAAATGACATCCACACTGATTTCTTTGTTTCCACACTCCCCTGACAAAGATAGTCATGATGGCACAAATGTTCTGGAAAGGATTTCAATTCAATGTGATAATCCAATAGGGTTACAAGATACTTATACAGTTACATACGATATTATAGGACACAAATAACTACAAGAGGTATAACAAACTATAACAATATAGCTACATACTATATACACAAGATATCACGTATAATATCCAAGATATGCATATCTTCGAGTATCTGTTAACACCCCCCGTCAAACTCAAAGTGGTGAAACACACATCTTGAGTTTGCTGACCAGAAAACGAATGCGGAGAAGATAGGGACTTGGTGAAGAGGTCAGCTGAAACTCAGAAGACACATGAGGCAATGAAATTGTCTTCTTCTTGTAGTGATTGCGTACAAAATGACAGTCAATTTCGATATGTTTTGTACGCTCATGAAACACATCATTATGAGCTATATGAATTGCAGCTTTGTTGTCACAGTAGAGAGGAGTAGATCCAGTCTGATAAACACCCATATCACCCAATAGCCATCGTAACCAAACAATCTCTGAAGTAGCATGCGCCTGATAGGTGTGCAAAACACCTATTCAAGAGTACCTATTCTATGCACTTTAGTTGACTTAAGCCTCATACATTGTTTATTTTACTCGTTTTCTATTTTGCAGGTATTTTGAAATAATGTTCTATAAAATGAAGCAAAAACAACTCAATTCACAATTTAGAGTCATATGAACACAAGAAGGATACAAGCACAAGAATGTGGAAATCAGACAATTACTGAGGCACCCAGACTAATTTATTCAGGGCAGCCAACTACCTAATTAGAGGCACCACCACAGATTAGGCATCCCGGTTATTTCCATCCCCAACAGGACGCTAAGGGGTGACTTCTTATCCTAACAAAATCTGAAACAGATTTCATTCTTCTTCAGATCTGTTTTGTCTGAAGTTCAAGGTAGAGAGGAAATGGAGATTGTGAGTCGGTGGAGAGTACATCAGAGATTCAAGAAGACTGTCTAGATGACAAGGGTTCAGCTACGATTTGAGGAGAACAAACAAAGGACTGGTGTTGCTGTATAATTGGGTGTTGAGATTGAAGATATGGAGGTTGGTTCGGCTGTTGTCTGAGAGCAGGGGAAGGTTTGATTGTTTTGTCGGAGTTGTGGATGGCTGAAGAGAGATTAGAAGCTGCAGTTGAGTTCGTATTGTGAATCTGGAGACTGGGTTGTGCTTGGTCGTTGATGGGAATGATTGTATGATTGTGTTTACTGCTTGAGTGATGATGAATTCGACCACTGGGTGTGAGGAGATGAATTTACAATGTCGGATTCCTATATCCGACAGAGACGAAGAAGATGGTACGTGTGTGGTTGGCACACATACAGAGGCTCAGGCATGTGACTCGCACGTGTGACGTAAGAGAGATTTCATATAGGGTTAATGGGCTTCTGAGTGAGTTCTGCTACAGGCCCAGGACGTGTAATGGGTCAGTGAGTTGACGTGGGCTTCAGCGTAAACCTAAATTTGGAAATCAGGCTGAGTTTTGGGAATGAATAGACAAGAGTTTCACAGGAAAGAGATCACGCAACTTTGGACGCAAGTTTGAGGAGTTCTCCTGTGCACGGTTCCCGAGGCGCTGAAAAGCTAGGTTTTGGGCACGGATTTCGAGGTAGAGCTTTGGAGAAAGATTGGAGCTTTGCACAAAGGGGGTTTTTATGCTTTTAATTATTTTCTTATTATTTTCTATGGATTTCAATAAGAACATGAGTAGCTAAAGTATTTTTATTGGTTGAGGATGTAGTCTTAAATTGCAAAACATGTTATTTTGATTAATTATGGAGTTAAACTTATTCATATTCATTATCGATTCTATTCTACTATGTGGTTGAGTGTATGATTGATGTATTACACGAAGATAGAACATCTTTTGATTCAAGTGGCCAATTGAGTTAGATTTTGTTATTATCTATTGCTAGAACTAGGTTTGGAGATACGAAATAGTTGAAGAACCTATTCATAAGTAGCACAATATGATTATTGAAATGGTGATAGCTTCGAGAGTCATATGTAGGATATAACCTTTGTTGAATGAACCATTCATGGTGGCTCATTGCATTGATTAGCCTATTTCACAAAACTCTTAATGCTCTTAGAGGGTTGAACTCGATTACTCATGGTGTCGAGTTATTCTCTACGTAGTATTCACACATTCATCGTTATGGTGTGTGATGACATTAGGAAATTACGGAATATTTTCGCGATGATAGATTAAGTCGATACTCCATATATTATTCATATGCATGTTAAGCAATTAAAGATGAACCCTTAACCAATATTCCTCTCTCTTGAATACTTCATATTATTCTTTGTGTCTTATTTACTTTATTTTATTTTATTTTTCTTTTTAGTTTAAAACAACAAACAG
>JAJJMA010325955.1:3057-36613 GCA_023529015.1 Papaver nudicaule
CATCACTCTTATTGAGTGTACCCGCGAGCTATTGTGTTAAGGGCAGTTTGTTGAACAGGCGACTCTGTCCTCGTAGAAGCTTTTAGGGTTTGCTTTGGGATTGATTTGCATATTATTACTGATACATCTAACATCTTCTTTAATTGTTGCAATATTTCCAACATGGCTTTGGGTCACGTATCACTTGAGTTTGAAGACTGGAAGAAAGCTCTTCAAGCATTTGCTCAGAAAATCTGGTGCCTATCTTGCATATGCATTGGAATTCCTCTTTCTCATCATCTTAACAAGCAAGAAGAAAGCCTCCGAAACCACCTGTTCGTTTTCCTCTGCCGTAATATGCCCCAATATATGAACTAAATCTAGGGAGTCTCCAAGCTGCTAAGACAGTCTGCTCTGAGAAACCAATCCTCATCTCATCTTTGACTGCAGAATACGAATTATATACATAGGTTCGCAAATTCACAATCTCTAGCTGCAACAAGTAGTGCTTTAACATTTTTCATTTTTCTCTCCTGAGAATGCATCCCCGAATCCTTGGCAATGGTACAAAATGCATCCAAAACCTTCCCAGCAGTTAATGGAGCAGGCTCTGACACGGTAGATTGAGAAGAACGGCTTGCTTTTGCAACCAAACCCAGGTCTTGTTGGAGAAAATGAGTTTTAATTTAATGTTTTTTGGTCTTGGTTGGATTTGATCTTGGGACTTGCGAGTCACCAAAGATCTTGCTCATTTTTTTGAGTGAATGAAATAACCTATGGTGATCATGGGGCAGACTTGCCTTTGGGCTTGTGCACATATGGAATTATCCAACAAGAACTATTTGATTTTTCTCAAAATTGTTTTTAATAATTTTCTAAAGGAAAATAAAATCAATTTATTTTTAATTTATGTTTTATTTAAATATGGGGGGAGTTTATTCTGAGAAAATTTATTTGCTTTCCTAAAAATGTGTTATGTCAACATAATGACAAAATATTTTTCTGTCATAACTCGCACATTAATTGTGCATTGATGTCACCTCTGGTTTCTACTATAAAATGAATTTGAGAATTTCATTTCTATTCACCCCAGACACATCTACTATCCTGATGTCTTTTCCCCTCTTCTTGCTTTGATTTGCGCACTGCGTGTTTATTTCCCTTCCAGCCAATTGCTAAGTTCGATAAATGGGCAGTGTTTGTTGTGCTGACAATCGCTGTATCGAGCAGTTCTATCCTGGACAAATCTCCGTTGTTGGGGTATAGCATCACTCATTTTTGAGTGTACCCGCGGACTAATTTGTTAAGGACAACTAGTTGAACTAGTGGCTCTGTCCTCGTAGGAATCCTAGAAATTGTTCATGCCATTTACATTTCTTCATATATATATTTCAATTGATACATCTAACCTTTGAAGTTTCATTGTTGCAAGATCCCAACAGGTCTCCCACTGTCTGGAGCTCATTTCTTAATTGAACCACACTCTTTCCGTAAGCTTCACTCAGTGACTTGATAATAACAACATCTCCCATTCCAAGCTCAATCCCATCATGCGCAGGATAAATCTTACCCGCACAAAGATAAATAAAGGAAACCAAATCTCCAGGTGTAGTAGCAATCACAGTTCTAAACACATTACAAAGAATATCGGTAATCACAATTCTTGATGAGTTCTTAGATGCCAGATCAAATGCCCTGGCAAGAAACACAAACGGAATGGATTCTCCAGGTTTCCAAAACGCAGCCGATTTTGGCTTAAATTCTAATCCTTTCTTTTTCAAGAGAGCAATCTTTTCATCCATGTCCACTTCTACGGTAAGGGTTTTAGATTTCTTAGCATGGGGAGCATTAAGTGTGTCTTCTGTATGGGTTTTACGGTCCTTCTTACAAGGAGAAGAAGATTTGGGTATTTTCTTTGTATTAAGTCGAAAGAGCGAAAGCATCTTTTGGTGGTTGTGGTGGTGGTGGTGGTGGTGGTGGTGGTGGATTAGACATCTGGAGATTAGGATTCTTACCTTGGAGAATCACCACCGGAGCACCAAGAGTAGTTTCATTATAAATTTTTCTGACATAGAAATGGCCTGGATTGATTTGGTGTAAAAGTAAAGGCAAACAAACAAGTGAGCCATGCTTTTGTATGTCCATGACTAATTTTTTTCTGGTCGCATCAGGCGCCTTAGTCGAGCGCTGCTACTGGCTTGGCGCCTCGCCTCGCCTCCCGCCTCAAACAACATAGATTTGAGCATTGGTTAGAGCTTCAAAATTTGCACTTAATGATGTAAAGACTGATGCAGTGCAGGTTAAGGGAAACTGCAGTGAAGGATAAGCAGTCATGCTTTAGTCATGTGATAGTTGTAATGTGTCTGTGTGAGTCGCACGTGTCTATGCGTGTGTGTGTGTCACACGTGTTCTGTTATTCTATTTCTGTTGTGTCGGTTTCGGTTGAGTTTAAATACACTCAACGACATTTCATTTGGTTGTAACTGTTATCATTTTACTCCTTCTCTGTAATGGAAAACTCCATTGTCACCAGCACCATGTTATCATGGTATCAGACTGGTTAGAGTTAGGTTTAACTCTATTCGATCCTTGAATCAGTCTTTCTGCTGTCAATTTCATCTATAGCGATTTTCTACAGCCGTTCTTCAGCTGTGTTGGTGACCGAAATTTTGAGAAGTTGAGTATAATTTGTTATTTTTTCGATCTGTTAAATCGTGTTTCGATTCAGATCTACTCTTTCTGCTGCTTTCTTAAGCTTCTACAACAACTAATTTGTTGTTTTCTCTCCTGATTCCAGTGTTTTTCCTCTTCAATTTGTTGTTTCTTTTCGATTTTTTGTTCTACTCTTCAATCTTCTCTTTACTCTTTATGTTTGCTGAGTTTCCTTCCTCTTCTACATCAATGGATAATCCCACCTCTCGTACGATTTCGTCTGTTTCATTAAGTCAATTGCAAAGTTTTGTTACCGTCAAGCTGAATGAAAGAAACAGCATTACTTGGAGAAACCTTATGGATCCGGTGATTCAACGTTACCGTATGGAAAAGTATCTCAATGGATCTCATCCTTGCCCTCCTAGATATACCACTCCTCGAAATGAAACCAATGATGTCGAAAATCCTCTCTACACTGATTGGATGGATGCTGATGCTACTATCCGCATGTGGATTAACACTACAGTTGAGCCTAAAGTCATTGTGTACTTCTCTAGATCTACATCTGCACATCAACTCTGGAAGAGTATTGAAGAACGTTTTGCTAGATCTTCTGCATCTCACTCAATTCAGTTGCGTACCAGACTACTCAACATCACTCAAGGAGATCGTTCTGTGCCTCAACTAATCAATGAAATTAGATTACTATCTGATCAGCTAGCAGCTGCAGGTGACATTGTTTCTGACAGAGACTTAGTTACCATTACTTTGAATGCTCTTAAAGATGATTATATCTCCTTTATTACATCCATGAGGCATCGTTATCCACCTGTTACTAGTATTGAGCTTCACAACAATTTGTTGAGTGAGGAATCTGCTATCACTGCTAGAAACAAGAGATCAGGTCTGTGCACTGATTCTGATTCTAAGGCATTTTTAGCTCATCCATCTAGAGGAGGTTTTAGAGGTACCTCAAGCAACTATAACTCTAATAGAGGATCTTACAGAGGAAGAGGTTACTCTCATGGTGGTAGGCATTATAATCCTAATGGTGGCAGATATCCAAATCCTGCTATTTTTGGTGGTAGGACAAACTTTGGCAGAGGTACTACACCAGTTGAGAAGTGCCAAATATGTGGTGATTTAGATCATACAGCACTTCATTGCAGTCACAGGCTTAATTTTTCATATCAAGGTAGAGCTCCTCCTCCAAATCTCAGTGCTATGCTTGCAGCTGCTGACATATTTGATGATAATGAGGAATGGATAGCTGATAGTGGAGCCAATAATCATATCACTTCAAAGCCTGCTGCTGTTGAGGATGTTACTTCTTATGATGGTAGTGAGATGATCCAAACTGCTAGTGGATCAGGTATGGCAATTACTCACACTGGTTCTTCTAGTAAATGTGTTAATGATCATAAATTTAAACTTAATGACATTCTCATTGTTCCTGATGCATCTCACAACCTGTTATCTGTTCATAAGTTCACAACTGACAACAATTGCTCATTAACTCTTGATTTTCATGGCTTTTCTGTGAAGGACTTGAGCAATGGGAAGATTATCTTCCAAGGACCTCATAGAAATGGCCTCTATCCCCTCACATTCAGCAACTCAAATAAAGCTCTTTCAGCTATTTCCACAGACAACACTATTCTCCACAGAAGATTTGGTCATCCAGCTTTTCAAACTCTTCAAAGGATATGTAAAAGTTTGAATCTATCAAGTGTGTCTAATAAACCTCTCTTTTGTACAGAGTGTCAGTTGTGTAGAACTCAGAAACTTCCTTTTCAGTTGTCTAGTACTACTGCTCAACAACCTCTGGAGTTGTTACACATGGATCTTTGGGGTCCATGTCATGTTGCATATTTATCTGGCTCTCTATATTATGCCAACATTGTTGATGAATATACTAAATATTGCTGGATTCTTCCTTTATCATCTAAATCTGAATTTAAGCATGCTTTTATCTCATTTGTTACCAGAATTGAAAATTTGTTCTCTCATCAAGTCATTACCATCAGAACTGATGGTGGTGGTGAGTTCCTAAATCATTGCCTATCTCAGTTTTGTGTTTCTCAAGGTATTACACATGAGCTTTCTTGCCCACACACCCCTGAACAAAATGGTATTGCTGAAGTTAAACACAAACACTTGTTAGGGGTCACTAGAACACTACTCTGTCAATCTGGTTTACCAAATGAGTTTTGGGTTGAGGCTTTTCAAACTGCCAACTACTTAATCAACAGATTGCCCACTAGATCTATAGATTTTGTTACTCCATTTGAGAAACTCACTCATAAACTCCCTGACTATTCTTTTCTCAGAGTTTTTGGCTGTGCTTGCTTCCCATGGCTTAAACCCTACACTACCAACAAGCTACAACCTAGAAGCAAACATTGTATTTTCTTGGGATATAGCCTTACTCATAAGGGATATAGATGTTATGATCCTGTTGCCAAAAGATTTTATGTTTCCAGACATGTATCATTTCATGAAACTTCATTTCCATATGCTGCTCTCACTGATGCTAATCTTTCATCTGATAGTGCTATTGATTTTGGTTCTGATGCTTGTACATCCATGCCATCTTTCCCTTCTATTACTTCACTTCCTTCTTCTGAGAATGTCACTGAGAATGATCATTGCATGGTTACTAGGGGTAAGAATGGCATCTTTAAGCCAAAGTCATATTATGCAACTAATCATCCTATACAGCCACATTTCCTTGCTTTACTTGGCTCAAGCACTTATGGAAAATCATTTGATATTGAGGCTTATTTGGCTGGCTCTTCTATGCCTTCAACTGGAGTTCCATCTTGTATTACTGCTGCTTTCAAGATTCCAGTCTGGAGAGCTGCCTCAGACAAAGAATACAATGCACATCAGAGGGCTGGTACATAGAGCTTAGTTCCTTATGATGGTCAAAATCTAATTGGCTGTAAGTGGGTGTTTAAAGAAAAAGAGAAACCTGATGGCACTGTTGATGTTCACAAGGCAAGGTTAGTTGCTAAGGACTATCATCAAAAGTTTGGTAAGGACTATCATCAAAAGTGGGTGTTTCCAACACCTGCACCTTCAAAATCTAAACCTAAACTTAAGAAGAAGAGTACACCAACATCAACAACAACTGCATCAGCTCCTACTGCATCAACTTCTACAGCTACTGGATCTCACAACCAGATTTTCCAGTTTAATTCAGGTACAATTGGATCTGTTGTTCAAACAGTAAACCAGGTACCAGATCCAAACTCCCAGAAAGTTATTTTTCCTAAGGTTGCAAATAAGGCTGCTTCAAAGAAGAAGAAATGAAGCTAAGTCTGATATGTTGAACTTCTCCTTCTTTTTCTCATTTTCATTTCCAGTTTGAACATCTTTCTCATCTTTTTTTTGTTTGAAGAAACAAGCTTTCTGTTTGAACAACAACTATGTTTGTTTGATGAATGAATATGTATTTGGGTTGATCTATGAATGTATTTTGAGTTTCTTTTGATATATGGATTCTGCTTATTTAGTCTGTAAGTGCAGGTGAGAACCAGTCAGAAATGGCTACTGAATTTAGTAACTGAGTCAACTCGCTGTTGAGTCAGTGAGTTCAGTGAGGGGCATTGTGGTCTATTTTAACCTGCCACCTCACACATAACGGCTAAAAACTACCATTTACCGTTTTTTTTAGAAAATGACACTTTAGAAAATTTTCAAAAAGTAAGGGCACTTTTCCTTAGTATATCTCAAAACCGGGGTACTTTATCAAAAATCCCTAACATATTTTATTAAATTTGATTAGATTCTCTGGAGTATTCTATTTTGTGCTGAACCATTCAGCATAAAGTAACCTTTTAGCGCTGAATCATACAACGAATCAATCTCGTTGAGAACCAGGAGAGTGGAAAAAGACCACACTTCTTTTTTTTTTTATGCAAAAAACAGTAGAGAGATGGTTTAGAAACTAGAAGATCCACAGTGCGAACTTCTTTTGTTTAGGAACTGTGCTGGAGTTTCTCGCTTGTACTTTGCTCTACGAACTACCTTACCAGCTTATTTACATGAGGCTCAAGAGCTGTTCGACTCCCGGCTATTTCATTTGATCACTGGTGATGGCCCTGGGTTTGGCCCCTTGCAGCAGAGAATCTCCACCTTGCCTTTCAGACTTGGAGGCCTGGGGGTTTACACGATGCAAGATACAGTGCATTATTGTTATCTAGCATCATGTCTACAGACCCTAGAGCTCCAGTCTGTTATCTTGAGGCACACTGATATCAGCGGCTCTAGCTCGCACCTTGAGCATGTTGTAGCTTCTTTCAACTCACTGTGTAGTCCCGTCTCTCCTATATGTGTCGATAGCACCGCCAACCACTCTATGAAAACTCTGGCGTCTGTTTATTTTGATGCAGTAAAGAAGAACTTGACATCCAATTTTAAGTTGTCGGAACGCGACTCAGTGCTATGGCAGAGTAATCAGGTGAATCATGCTTTAGACTTCTTGTTAGCTATTCCTATTATTGGTTTAAACCAGCATATTGGGGCTAGGCAGTTCAGCGCGATTTTGTGTTATAGGCTTGGAATTCCTTTGTTTGAATGGGATAGCAAATGCCCTTTCTGCAAAAGAGAGATGGATGTTTTTGGGGACCATGCTGTTCACTGCACGAATGAAGTGGGTTTGAAGTATCGGCATGACTTGGTACGTGACACTATCGCTGACATGTGCTATATCGTGCTGGAGTGCCAGCAAGGAAAGAAGTGGATTTGGGTTTTCTCGCTGATAATGGCATTTCTCTGAGACCCGCTGATATTCTCGTATATAATTGGGATAATGGTCGGGATGTCTGCCTGGACGTGACGATTGTTTCGCCATTTGTTGGGGGTGGAGCCCGTTATGCTGAGCCGGGTCAAGCTATCAAGGACGCAATTGCGCGTAAAAATGCCAAGTATTTGGAAAAGTGTTCTTCGCAGGGCTATGGCTTTGAGGCATTGGCTTTCACTACCCTAGGCGAGCTTGGGGATGAGACTACTGACTTTATCAAACGGCTGCGCAACTACATGGCTAGTCATGATGCTAATGTGCGTGTAGGTGATTTTCTATTCCATAGATTAAGTGTGGTCGTTCAAAAAGGGGTTGGTGCCCAGCTTGTTGCTCGGCTTCCAACTAGTTTCTTGTCTGATGAGAATCCTTTCGAGTAATGTAATTATATATTTAAATAAATAAAATAAAAAAGACCACACTTCTTGAAGGCTAAATTGGTACCATAAGACTTTAGACTTATAGCTTGTTTGGATAGTCATTTAGAAGTAGCTTATTGACTTCTAGAAGCAAAAAAGCAAGAAGTTAGTTTGGCTACAAAGTTTCAGAATGACCTTTGAAAGCAGAAGAGTTAACTTTTTCTGAAGCAAAATTTTTTTGCTTCTAACTTCTGGAATTGACTTCTGCTTCTGGAGAAGCAGAAGTCAGAAGCACTTCTGTATCCAAACAGGCTATAACAATCCTGCACTTTTCAGTGTGGACAAAATTGGACTCGAATATCCGGGCTCTATCTATCCATGCCTCTCTGGTTCGGTTTAGGATATAAAGTACTGGTTCCGGTTCTTTTATGTTGAAAAGAATTGGTTCTAGAAATTTACGGAATATTCTGTTGGGAACGTAGAGTCGATATTAAACAGTTGACACGGTCCATTGACTCATCTTTCTCTCTCTATTCTTCGCTGTGAAGGAAACCAAAAAAAAACAATTTGAATATCTAGGGTTTCATTTTCTTCAATCCTCTCTCTTCTGAATCAAGAGTTTTCGCTGTAAAATTATGGCGAATCCTGAAGAATCTAGTCCTCTTCTCGCCGAGGAGAAACAAACAACACCACCACCACCACAGCCAACGGCAGCAACAGCACCACCGACAGTGGGGGAGAAGAAATCAGTGGCGGCGACAGAAACTGAAAAAGGATATAACGGTGAATGGACAGCTGATGGAGTTCCATTAGGTCATGGTGGAAGTGTCATCGGTGAACCAATTTCACGTAATCAATGGGATTCCAGTTTGTTTTCTTGTCTTGGGAGAAACGATGAGTTTTGTAGTAGCGATCTTGAAGTTTGTAAGTATTTTCTTACTTGTCGATTGATTTTCTATGTTGAATTGGATATTGCCATATTGGATCTTGTTTTTGTTTGTTTAAATTTGGGGATTCTGATGTATATGTAAATAGGGAATTTGATGTTTTTGGATTGGTTTACAAGATGTTGGTAGGGAATTAAGAATGAATTCTGGTTTGGTTTCATGGAATTTATGATAAGTGTTTGATATTTCTTGAATTAGAGATGCTTTGTACTGTTTAGGATATGGAATGGTATATAAGGAGTTGAAAATCAAAATTAGGGTCTAAAAACATTCGTTGAGAATTTGTTTCTGATGTGCACAATATACAATGAGTACATATCTAGCTAATCACGATTCATTTAGATTGAAGATTATATTTCTGGAATAACCAGCATGAAATCCATTACCATAGCTATTAATGTATTAAACCTCACAAATCTACTAAAAATCGTAACTCTTACAATCTGTGAAAATTAAGTATTGATTTATAGAAACGTATATTGATTTATAGAAACGTAATTAAATTATGCCTACCTGGTTGCCTTTCCTTACATCAAATCAATGTTGGGATAAGTTATTGATTTATGCAAGCTATTTCTAGGAAAGTTCTGTATTTTCATCCCTCATGACATCAGTATAAATGCAGACGATCATTTTTATTCAATTCAGTTAGATCTCAAAATTGTCTTCCATATGAGATTGTACCTAGTTAACTTCGTTGTTGTCAGAGAAAATCATATTGCCATTATGAGAGCTTAGCTGGTTTTATCGAGCGTTTATCGGACTCTGTATTCACTATTAACGATGGATAGAACCAGCTAAGATCTCATAAGGTGACATTTTGTGTTTACTTGATAAGATCAATTCTCTGTCTGATATTGATGGGATGACCTATGAAAATACAGAGTTTAATAACCTTCTTCGACATAGAAATAGCTTGCAATATATACATTGCTTCGTGTTATAGTACGCTTTAGGATATGGAAATGGTGAAAATCGAAATTAGGGTCCAAGGCGATTGATTTTTGTCGAACATACTTTGAGAAATGTAGTTCTGGTGTGCACGATATGTATTGAATACATGTCTAGCTGATCACGGTTAAGCTTTTCATTTATACTAAAGATTATATTTTTACTGCGGTAATGGATTTCTTTGTGGACATGCTATCAACTAATTCATTGTTGAAATAATTGTATTGAGGTTCAAAAGCTTATAGCATGCTATTAAACTCTTTCGGTAACTAATATGTGCATGTATTAGTTCTTATTTTCTTATGTTGTTTGTTACCGTTTGAACGCTTAAAATGTTCTGGTTAATTAATTTTTCTGGCACGCTGGTCTTGGTTTTCTGATATCGGTAGTTCTTGTTATTCGCAGCAGCGGAGATGTCAGTAATTCAGTTACTCACTTTGAGTTGCCTAGGATGTTTTCTTGGATTATCTTTTGACACCTATATGATTTTATCAGGTCTTCTTGGAAGTGTGGCTCCTTGTGTGTTGTATGGGAGCAATGCAGAGAGGTTAGGATCGTCTGATGGAGTTTTTGCAAATCATTGCTTGACCTACGCTGGTCTGTACATGCTTGGAAATTCGCTTGTTGGTTCGAACTGGCTAGCACCTTGGTTTTCTTATCCAAGCCGTACAGCAGTACGCCGAAGATTTAATCTCGAGGCAAGTTATCTTATCTTGTAGCATTAGTTTTACGGTTAAATGTTAGATGTTGTTAAGAAACAGATATAGAAGAATAAAACACCAAGTGCTATAAATACTACTACTACAGGATGGTTTGTTTGTTTGATGGGAGGACCTGCAGTCTGTCGTGAGTTTGTTTTACTAGTCTCAGTTATCTTCTATTCACCCTAGCCTTTGATGGGTTATGGAATTCTTGTAGTAACCTCAAACCGGACTTTATATGTTTTGTAAGCCGCTATTTGTTATCTTCTTGCTTTTCCTTATATAGGTAGTTAGGTTATTGTCCTTTTATGTTCCTATTAGGTTTCGTGATTATTCACATTTTAACCCAGCTATCTTCTTATGGATCTTAATTCAAATCTGAAAGGTTCAACACTAACATAATTTAGTAGTTTTTATTGGATGTATTTCTGTAAACGCAGTTGGTCATTGCTTTTTCAGAGTTCATAGTAAACTGGTCTTCTAGCGAAAGATGAAAGTTGTTGAGATTTTTGTGTTTCTGATTTTGATGGTTCAAACAGGGTACCTGTGAGTCTCTAACTAAATCATGTGGTTGCTGTGGAAGCATCATGGAGGATGAGCTGCAGCGCGAACAGTGCGAATCAACATGCGACTTCGCCACCCACTTCTTCTGCCATTACTGTGCTCTATGCCAAGAAGCGAGAGAGCTGCGACGTAGGTCTCCTCATCCCGGGTTTAATGGTAGGCCGGTCTTTGTCATGATGCCTCCATCAGAGCAGATGATGGGCCGCAGCAGTGGTAATGCATGAAATATGTAACCCCTTTGTATTCTAAATGTTGTCTGTCTATACCCTTTCTGTTCCCCTTATATAAGATATATCCAAGTTAAGCTCATCTGAAAAATGGGCTACTGTAACCTAAAAGACTTCTCTTTAAAGAATTTACGTCAGTGTGGTCTGCATATGTTTCACAGTTCTGTTTGTCTTGAAATAATAAAATCTTTGTTTGTTATCTCATACACATGTCTAAATAGTGCATATATCAATTCTGCACAGTGGACAGTGTTGCGATTCCCCTTTTCTTGCTTTCACTGATTCACTTTTCTCTTTTTCAGTCATGTTGTGTCTATTTTTTCCAGTCATGTTCAGTGTGTCTATTTTTTTCCTTTCTCTGGACTGAAAATTCTGCTACTGTCTATATTTTCCTTTCTCTGAATTGAAAATTCTTCTACTAAGCCACTATTGGTCTGCTTGTAAACAAGTTAAACGAGCAGATATGCTGATACGTATTGAATAAAGAAAAGAAACATAATCAGAAGATTCAGAACCCAAATGTTAGGAAAGAGTTTAAATATGAGCAATAAATATGCAAATTTAGCCAAACTTACCTCTCTGTCTTTATTGTGTCTGCTGTCTGCATTGTGAAATGATAGATATCAGTAAAGGGGGTCCTGGATATTGTGAAATGTGGAGTTGCTGTAAATTGGAATTTGTTTTTGGTTTTTTCAAAACTGGATTTTGAGGCTAGCTATCAAATACTGGAATCTATAAGCTGTCGGTGCTAGGGGCGGAATGAATTGCCCGATTTTGACTTGCAAAAGCTATTGACAAAATGTATGAATTTTGAACGATCCCAGCCATTTTTCAAGACCTCCAACTCCATGCTTAGTAGTAGTACAGTCAACTCCAAACCTCTAATGTAAGATAATGCCCACATGTTCAATTTTTGAAGATCAAGAATTCACAATCGAAATACCCAAACAACAATTTAAGCATTTTTATTCAAAATCGAAAAGAAAAAAGGCTTGTATTTTAACTCTGACTAGGTATCACGCCGGCCTACGGCCGGCGCTCAACCATTCGGTTTATTTCAAAGGTTGTCGAAACCTAAAACCTACAACCAAAAGGTTGGGCCAATAGATTTCCTTAATTAAATTTGATCACTTGATTTTCTTTTCCTGGGTATTCATGAAAAACACACTTTCTTTCAATATCAGGACAGCAACTTCTGATGTTTTTCACAAACAACTTCGAACTATTATCATCCCTTATGGTAATTTTTTCCAACTCAACCATTTTGTTAATTTTTATAAGTCGGTGTTGAGTTGGTCGAATCAAAATAGCGGGACCTACGGTCTCGTCCGTGGATCAAAGTGTTGAGTTGGTGGGGTCAACGCCTAAGGACGTTGCTCGACCTTTTTGTTAACTTTTATAAACCGGTGTTGAGTTTATCGAGTCAAATTAGCCGACCGGGACCATTGCCCCGACCGTAGATCAAAGTGTTTAGTTGGTGAGGTCGACGTCGTACGCCCGTTGCTCAATCTTTTTGTTAATTTTTATAAGTTGGTGTTGAGTTGGTCGAGTCAAATTAGTGGGTCGGGACCGTTGTCCCGGTCGTGGATCAAAGTGTTGAGTTGGTTGGGTCGACACCTACGACCGTTGCTCAACCATTTTTTTAATTTTATAAGCTAGTATTGAGTTGGTCGAGTTAAATTAGCCGGTCGGGACGATTGTCCCGGAAAGAGAAAAAATCTGGCAAAAAAGAGGAAATTATACGTATGCGCCGAAAAGAAGGAAACTCGACTTGGATAGCAACTACTACGACAACCGCCAACGCAAAAGCGACAACCATACTGATAATGATCAGTGATGGTATATGAATGTTTTTTCGTCCATATGTTACCAACTGTTTTTTTTTTTTTTTTTGGTACACTGTCATGATCGACGTATGAATTTTCTGCCTGTAGACTGTCCAACACGAAAAAAACCTTAGCCTCTTTGATTTTAAGAATCTGTTTGAGTACATCTACTGGGTAGACCCCCGTGATTGACGACCAATATATACCGAAAGTACATTTGATGATCACTGTCCTGGTAATATATGATAATACATGTTTACCTAACCTTAGCACGATGAAGATAAAAAACCATCTATAGTGCTATGGATCAAAAAAGAGTACAGGCTTACCTAACCTTATGACACAATCCGAAGAAGATAAAAGAAATAGTCCGTGTCGTCAGTTACTTTTGTTTTCCCCGCAGCAAATATCCCATTAGCGTTAAAGTCATTTGTGGTGAGCCCGATGGGCAGTGTCGTCTGCAATCCATAAGGTAAGGTTAGTCGGTGAGAACCTTGATCAACTGGGTCGCGGCGTAATCTATACCATCCAATCTAAAACTATCTCAGCCGCTGAATGACTCAAGACAAACACCATTCTTCCTTAGAATATAGATAAGTAAACTCTAAATGGGGATTCTGTTTCAATATCTTGGGTCACAAAATGAAACTCACAAGTCACAATGCTAATTTGAAAATAGGAAACATAAAAATAAGAACTAACTAGCAAGTCTTTCTATTTCTTCTTCTTTTTATTTTCTTTCCAACTCTTTCCTCCGTCATCAAGTGAGGAGTTGCTCGAGCAGTGGTATACACTGAAGGCGTACAAATGATTTTCCGCAATGTCTCATTCAACATTCTAAAAGTATCTGTTGCAGGGTCATAACAAGAGAGAACAACATTGTGCCACAACAACCATTTATCGACGCTCTTTGTCAGTGCAAATGGCTGAAACCATCTGTAGTCTTCCCATGCAATACTAAACTTGGTGACCCAAGGGGAAAAGTGACCGCGGTGTTCCTGTGTATACTCACTTGACTCCCATACAGTGATGTGTTTTCCTGGAACTACTTCTAGACCACAGAGATTCCCTCCCAACACCATGAGTCCGACATTGTTAACATCATGCCCAACACAAGGCATCGATGGGAGCAGTTCAAACGTCTCCTCACGTTCCAAATCGAAAGCAATGATCCTTGTTTTTAGACTGTTCTGCTGCCCTATCCAGTGAAGAGCTCCACGAGCAAAAACACCCACTGATGGTGAAGCACGCAACTGAGGCAATAGGCGATTTTCAATTAACAACTGAGGCAATAGTCGATTTTCAATTATACTGCACTCGTCTCTCCACACAGTACCACCATGGACCTGGAGGGTGGTTACCCGAATCCTTCCGTCCCGGTATTCCGAATCACGACGATTACAGGAGCTCATAATTCTGACAACCTTGTATTCGTTCTTCGAATGATCGTAACCAAATCCAATTGCCCGTTCCTGGGAAGCATTACGGTCCCAATTACTAGCCGGAGCTTGAATGTGTTCTCCATTGAAAGGATTGCAGATATAGACTTTTCTTTCACATGTTGTTGAAGTGGCATAACCGGCATAACAGACGAGACCAGCACAAGAACCAACCATGAAGGATTTGTAATCAACTACATGATTTCTGAAGAAGGGCATGGTTAAACTATGTTGTACCTTTGCAAGTGTACCATTATGCTGTTCTGAAAAGTAGAATTGTGCTTCGATTCCATCTGCCTTGAGGTATGAAACCCCGTATAGCAAACCCATCTTGGGTTTGGGTAACAATGTTCGCCATGTCGTGCATACTTGTCTGCATTGTATATGTGAGACCTTAGGCAAGCCAGAAAGTATCTTTTCTGTGATTTCTAATGGTAAACTCTCCATTGATGATTCTCTTCAAACTTTTAGTCTGTGTATTGATATACCCTAATTATTTTGTTTTAGGCTTGGGTAAGAGGTTAAGCGTAAAACCGACCACATTTGACCCAAAAAAGGGGACCTAATTAGTTTGTTTTAGGCTTGGGTAAGAGGTTAAGCGTTTAACCGACCACATTTGACCTAAATGGGGACGGACACTTTAACCTACTGACCTCAAATATTAGAGTTAGCCCTGGCCAACTAAGCCAGGACTGTGTTTCCGAAGTTTGGTCACATTGTGGACGGCTAAAGTCCCGCTTTTACTTTGTTGTTGTATGTCTTTTTCTTTGGAGTTAGATGAAAAAAATGAACGAACGAAATATGTTCTACAACTACTAACTAAATTTTGGAGTTTTTTTGATGAAAGAGTAATGAGAGTCGACAGAGTCATAATGAGTCACTCTGATTCACCATTGAAGATCCAAGATTCTCCTTCAGTTTACCTCTGCATGTTGCTCCTCTAACCTGCTTAGCTTAGGTACTCTCTATGTGTGTTCTTCCATCCTTGCTTTGATTTTAATTAGTTTCTGGTTAAAGTTGTTAGTATTGTTAGTCTCTTCCCTTTACCGTATCTGTTTCGTACCTTTGGATTGAGATATTTCACCTTGTTCTTTATCTCTTTGTACTCAATCTTGTTTCCCTGCGTCCTCTTGGTTTTGATTCAGATTACTTTGATCTCTCTTTTGTCTCTCGTTTTTATACTCCCCCCTTCAGATCCCCCCCCCCCCCCCCCAACCCACACACACACACCACCACCCCCGCTTGGTTGTAGTCTATCTGATACCCCACCACTATTACCTCTTGTAACAACTCTTACCGCTACCATAATTATGAATTTCCCTTCCTATATTAAGCAGATTCAGGTTGTCATGCCTCTTACCGATTCCACTAGAATTGAAGATCTTCGTTGCCGTCTAACTTTTTTACCCTTCCTTCTAGAAATGTACTTTAAATATTTTGCAATCACAACAGCAACAACAATTTCAACAAGTTCAATAACCTTAACCTCTCCAACGTCGGAAAAATAAGGCCAATTTAAGTTATTAGCTAGCCCCAGACTGTTGAAAGTCTGTTGGTTCACTAATTCCATCTGCAGATCCCCTACCAATGTAGTCAAGGTGATCTCATGTGTGTTCTGGTTCAATGATTCTTTTGTGACTCTAGTGAATGTTCCTTTATTAGTTACAAAGTTTGTTAGGGAATTTGGTACTTGCAACGTTTTGCAGTACTCGCCAACAGAAAACCCCTTTTTGTTTCATGTAGTTAACATGAAATCTCTCTTCCTTTTGTTGCTTGGGTGCTTTGGAGATTTTTTCTATGAAGTCCTTATTGTGTTCCTGGTTATATTTGAGTTTAAAACATTTCAAGGTATGCATGCTGGTATTATTACAGTCAGTAGATGTTTCGATGGTGCTATCTTCATTTACAGTGTTTCAGATCATCGTGTTGTGGACATCTTGAGTTTTAGTTGTCACCGATTTGCGCTGAATCGTCTGATCCTGAAACGGAGTCGTGAATCTCGCACTTCCGACTCAACCAAGTGCGACAAACAGGGCACGTGCAGAAAAACCCTCACATGGAATATGCTTTCTTTTGTGACAAGTGGGGCCCCGTGGGGCACTAATCTCTCTTAATCTAGTAGTGAGTGAAAAAAGACAACATGGTTTGGAGAATACGTGTTGTTAACTGGTCTCTAGTCACGTGGGGATACATAGAGCCTCATGACAGTAGAGACGTGAACCATCTGATGGGTAGGCTTTTCCCTCATATAGTTGGGGCCCATTGGTTTTCCTTTTTGTGGAACCCAGGAAACATGAAGCCTTCATGACAGATGCATATTAGTCAGGGCCTAGTTCTAGGATGTGTTGTCTCATGGTTTTTTTTTTTTTGAAAACATTTGGTTTAGTATCGGATCTGCGCTTACTTCTCATGCGCGGGATAAGCAGAGAAATGAAAAAGATAAACAAGCAGTTATGTTACTTCTACTCACCGCGCTATTTTGCAGGGTTATGCAAGATTCTGCACCCAACAATGCCAGCTTCACAGTTGTTGGGTTTCTGTTTTGGGTTTACTACTTTTTTCTTGGGTAGTACTGAAGCTCCTTAGTCTAATTTCCCTTCTGTTGCAATATCAATGTTTGTTTGTTTATAAGTGTGTTGTTCTGGTCGTAGTTCTGTTCGTGGTGGTTACTTGCAGGATAATGGTATTATGCTCACACAGTTCTGGTTATACTGTGTTGAGCCTTCTCCTCAACAAATCAAGATATTCTTATGGATGGCTATGGCGCATGAAGGCCATGGCTTCACTGTCACCTTCTCCACTGTGCTTCGGTAACGCAGTTCTCAGGGTGTACTTGTAATCTACATCTGGTGTAATGACGGGTATCCTCGTGTTGGATCCTCTAGTTGGGTTTGGTGCCACTTTTGTACTGTGCTGAGCAATATATAATGGCCTGGCCTTTTCTTCAAAAATAAATAAAATAAAAGGTGTAAAAGATAATAAAGTAGACCGTGAAAATTTTGACACATGTAAAGTAAGTTGTAATCAACGATTTATTTAGACTACGTAAGATTTGTACACGTATACATTGAAGATTTAAGACCGTAGGATTAAAGCTGGGTCCAATAGTCTTATTTTAAAAATATGTGTGCACGCGGTTCGTATGTGTGCAAAATTAGACAGAAAAATTAAAGTAAGGGTAAAGTCAATATCATTGGATGGCACCAAAATGCCCCTAAAATATAACCACTCTAGCATTTTTCATGACCTCCAACTCCATGCTTAGTACAATAACTCAAAACCATTAATTGGGCCGACCGAGCGAAGGGAGGGAGGACCCTATATATGGTGACTTTGTGTCAAATGTAGGGTAAAAAAATCACTAGTACATAAATGAGCATTTAAGACGGTTTTTTCATGAAGCCATGTGACGGTTTTTGAATCAAGTGGCGATATGACATCCAATAAACACGTCTGGGTGAATGTAGTGTCTGTATTCCCCCTTTATACGACGGTTTTGATTGCTTACAGGATCCTTGGCAAGGATTGAGCTATCAACCGTCGCAACTACTGACCACATTGTCACTCTCCTATGTGTTTGTCATAGCCAGTGTCGAATGACTGTTGAATAGCAACGTGAAAGCAATTCGATAAATTCTTCAAGTGTCTATTTGCTCAGATATAACTACGTTGTTGATTCAGTAGCCTTCGGGAATCATAAAGGCACGTTGAGCTTGTGTTTGTCATTGTCAGTGTCGATCTACCAGTAGATAGCAACGTCAAGATGTTCGATAATTTATATGCGTGTCCACTGTTGGAGTTTTCATTTGACACTTACCAACTAGAGATTTCCTTGAGTGTCCATAGACAGCTCAATAGCCATACCAGGACAATAAGATGTAAGGTGCCAAAATATGGGTAGATTGCCACTTGAAGAAATAATTGTTTGCTCAGCGTGTCGGTTTGATTTGACACTCTCCAATTCGAGATTATTGTTGGGTGTCCACAGCCGGCATCTGTAGCTACTCCGGGACAAAAATGATGTAAAGTGCCAAAATATGGGTTAGAAGACACTTGAAGAAATCAATTTTTACTCTGCGTGTCCAATGTGGAGGTTTCAGTTCGACACTCACCAATTCTACATACTTGTTGGTGTCCATAGCCAGCATCTATAGCCACTCGAGGACAATAAGAGTTGAGCTGCCTAAATATGGTTATATTGCCACGCGATCTATCTTATCTAAGGGTACGTGACAAACAAAATGGACGGACCTCTGAACCGGGTCAGGGGCCCATGTCCGCGAGCTAATATTTAGGTGCATGAACCAGGCTCGAGCATCCGGGTAAGCCCTCTAGTCCATAAGATCGTTTAGAACTTACACAGCAACGATGGGCTTAATTTAGGTTACAGCCCAAGATAAATCTGATCAGGCCTAGGATCTGTCACAGACGTATTTTGCAGTTAGGCTTAACCTACACATTAACCAGAGTCATCAGACCAATATGAGCGCGTTTGTCATGGAACTCTCATCTTCTGCAATGTTGTATTCTTTTCCAAAGGGGTACATGCATTTCACTTAACAAACGTGTATATTGGTTGCGTCCATTGAATGTCTATATAAAGTTCAAGACATTCTAATTGCCCCTATATAACTATGTTGTGATGGAAAAGCGCATCTCTTGAAATTCCGTTACATTTTGGTAGAAAATGAGGAGTCTTGAACAGACGTGTATATTGGATGTCTATATAAGTTCAGTATTCAAACGTATTTTGCAGTTGAGCTTAACTATACTTTTTGTATATTAACTTGCACATTGACCAGAAGATTCAAATCAAGATTTAAGCCCAGGGTTATCCTTACCATCGAGGAGACTTTTCGATGATATTCTTAACTATCCCAATCCCTCTATTCAACCCTAACAACAATGGATAATTTGCATTAAAGCTCAACTATTTTAAAATGATACTAACAAAGTGATATAATAGCAGGGCTCTAAATCCTGCTGAAGCTACATACTCCGTATATTAAAGTTTAGAGTTTCTTCTTTACAAAATGAGAAGAGACTACATATATAAAAGAAGAGATTGAAAACCATAAAAGAGTATACCCAAAATACTTGCACCATTCACTTACGCCGAATACATATATACCCAAAAAGTTTAAACTCAAAAAGTTTCCCACATATGATGACAGTGTGTGCGTACCCCAAGATAAAAACGAAGGGGAAATCTATAGATCGGTATCATACTCATCGTCGGATGTATAAGGCAATTCCATGCCCCGCCATAGTTTATATTCTCCGTCGTAATTCTTAGCAGGGCCGATTGGAGTTAGGTTACCCGGGAAAGCAACTCGACCACCTTTGGCGCTTAGGCCATCTTTAACGCTATGCAGTGCTTCCTGCGACAAGCGTAGCAACATTGGCCGTAACCCTCTTCTTGGGGGTCGGGTCTGGAGAAAACCAAACTGTCTTAGGACAAGGGCTGGGACATAGTAAGTTAGTTTCTTGAGAGATGGAAGCACAACATAGGAGGTTTCTTCTTTAGTAGACCATATCAGGGGCTCGAAATTCCAGTGCGGAATTCTCCAAACGATGAACTTTGCACGAACTGATTCGCTCTTCCAATGCCCAACATTTATGGCAGCCAGAATGTTTCCAATTGCCCATCTCCTGACGTCTCTGACAGATATAACAGCATCCACGCCGTAGCAATGCATGTAACGTTCATAAAAATTTGAAAGAGGACCAGGTTGCATGGGCTCGTCGAATTCCAGAAAATTCATGTGCTCCAGTGCCCATACCCGCAATAAATATTTAAATTGTAGCGAAAACAATACGACAACATTTGAGAATAAAAGATGGTAATAAAAAACTAAAACATACCGCAAATAACGTTGGACAACTGAGATAACCCCTGCTTTGAAATTTATCCAGGGACACAAGCAGTTGTCCTAGAACAAGTGGTACAATGGACAGACCATTGAGAGCTTGAATCAATATTGGTACAACTGCCAATGGACACATTCCACAACCATTGCTGAAGAGGAACTGTCCGGTAAAAGCCAGCACAAAAGCTCTACCCCTAACGATGGGATTAGGGTGATCACGCAAGTCCTCACAAATCCAACGCACATTTAATTCCGAGTCGTTTATCAGATCCATGGCTTCATCTTCAGATATACAGAGGAACTTGGATAAGTCTCTGGGAACTATAAGGGGTTCAATAGGCGGTAGGACTATTTTATTCTTCAGTTTATGATCAAAGAAGAACAAAAATTCTTCAACGACTGGACAGAAATCACAATCATTGATTCGGATCACCCGTATTTCTTTCCTCCTGAACCCTGCAAGGTAATTAGGAATAGATTCTGGAATCTCTATTTTGGCCGAATGAACTATCTTCTCAAGACCAAACTCCTTTACAATTTTCCAGTCCGAGAGTGGTAAATGCCATAGCCAGTCACAAACTAGCGTCCCCGCCATTGTGAACTACTGCAGGCAACAAATGCAAGACTATGAGGTTAATTTGCAGAATCCTGTGTAATGTACAGGGGATTTCAAATTTATGTATGTGTCTGAATTAGTGAAATAACAGAGGATGTTTACGGCATGCTGATTAGTCCAAGGCTTTCAAATCTGATTGAATGCGACATGCAACTGATTAAAAGGCACAATATCCTTTTCGTATCTGTTACGCCATCCACCGCTATGTGAAAATGTAATCCACAGTTCCCAACTCTCCGTATCTATTATACATAGCAAGTTTGCAAGATTCAATAGCACCAAAACTGTGTGGTGTTCAGTCAGGAAATATTATTTGAAGTTCAAATGTCTCAATTCGAACAATGGATTTCTAAGAACTAACTGTGGGCGTTTCTGACATGCAACAAATTGGTACAATGCTTTCAGCTGCGATAAAAATCGTTTGCCATATGCAGCCAATTAAAAAGAGCAACATAAGATTCTTGCAGCCCTTCAGACAAAAGTGAAGTATCAAAAGCATGAAACCAAACAAAAATCGAAAGATATATTCCGCCAGTTACCATACCAAGGAAAAAAAGGCTAATAAAGTAGCAAATCCATACTACCATAACTAATTTGCATGTATGTCTAGTAGCTATTTATGGCCTTATGAACAAATATGGTGGCATAATATCAGTTAGAGTAGATGGATGAGGCAGTTTTTCTCACCTTCAAACTGATATTGCCCTTTTAGAAATCACTAAGCGCAAATCCGAAGGACAATTGGCAGGATGATGATATAAATACTGATTTCGATTGCCTGCTTTGCGATGATCGTAGCTACTTTTGGTGAAAGATTCATAGATAGATTTTCAGTTTCAGGGAATACCAAAGGTCTGCGTTTAAAAAAATAAAGCTACAAAGATTTGGTTTTAGGGGATAATACCAAAGGTCTGGGCTTTAAAAAATACTAGTTTAACATTTTTTAAGAAAGTTAATTAGTAGACCGCACCTCAAGTGCATGTAGAGAAAATTACAGCATGCTAGATTTATGCGTATCTATTCTCCACAAAATGCGTTGACTATGATGGTGCGGTGGTGTTTGACCACTAATTATGGAATGTAAAAGATACACCAGATCAATGAAATCAAATACTATGATTCCATTTCAACGGTGATTGTGCGTGTTTCTCATATTTTCTTCCTTCTTCTTCTAATATCAAAAAGTTTGTTTATTTGGGAAGGGTTATCACATCACCCAACCTTTCATCATTAGTACTCGTTTCTCCATACACTCAATTGTTTTGTAGAGTCTTATCATGTACTGCTTCTCCATGCATACAATCAATTGTTTTGTAGAGTCTTCTCTTGTCTCCTGTCAGATATATAGAGTCTTCTCATGTCAAACGATTCATGTCAGATATAAATGAACTCCATAACTAACACTAGTATTAAAGCAAACACCCATTACAAAACAGTTCCAACCGACGACTTCTTCTTCTCCATTGAGAGCATTTTCAGACATCTAAACTAGAAAAAAGAAATGGCATACTGTCACGAATATGCAACAAAGGAATGGCACGCACGGTTCAGTAGAATGTTAATCGGGAAATTCACCGACGAAGACTTCACCATTTCTCCTGCATTGATGAAACAACACATGTGTCAGACATACAACTTTGCGGCGGAAATTTTGAAGTTCGATTTTATCATCCCCCGGGAAGCAGGAAGAATTACTACGTCTTTTATTTCTCAAACCACAATCTATGGTTACAGATGATGCGGCAGCTGCCACGACCCACTCAAATTCAGGAAGAACCTTTATGGATCAAGGATTTTTGGTGGGGAAGAGATATCTTCGGCATGGATTGGACTACACCACCACAGCACTAAGGATTATTTGATTTAGGTGTTTATTTCATTAACTGTTAGTCTCTCCTTGCTTAGTAAATTTCGACTTTATCCTTGTTTGAGGGCTAGACATGTTGTCCTTTAGAGGCTTTTCCCGCTTTTTCTTTTGTAACCCTTTGGTCAATTATAGTAGAACCAGATTACAACTATGTTATTACAGCATCCAGTTATTCAAAATTGTATTGAGATCAATGCCCTTGAAAATTTCATTCCCCGCACACCAATTGTATACCAACATTTTGACACTGATTCTGATTGCCTCTACAACTGATTGTTAGATTGTATTCCCATCCTTGGCTCCTTGCAGGTTACTTGGTTTAAATGACTTCATCTTTTTTTTTTCCAATCTCACATAACTGATTGTTAGATTGTCTCTTTCCCATTCTAAAAAACAAATCTCTCTATCAATATCAACCTTGGCAGTTTAAGTTTCAACTCCGTGCACTGGATTCAACCCGCGGGATAAATCATTTTCGGTAGTGGAAATACTTATACCAAAAAAATCTTCTGAGATTATAATTACTGAAGCGACAATACCTCTCTGTGCAGCACACAAAATCAAGAGTCTCCATGGAAAAATACGTCAACAAATCATGGCTATAGTGTTGGTGTGTATAGCTCTTGGCTGTCTAATCCTATATGCCCAGGACTAGGGTCAATAGATAATTAGCCACTGTTGTAGTGCCCAGCGATTTGACCAAGAATTGGGATTCTTGGGCAGAGCCACCTTGCTCTTCATGCAGAGTCACGTCTTTTAAGATTATGGATGTCATTGATGTATGTTTAGAAGGTACGGTTATCTATCTAAATCGATACAACAATGAATTATACCCTTAACCTAAATCTACACATCATGAATGAGTTTCAGCGAAGAAGAGAACACACGGAAGATGCGCTAGAAAATGAAGAAAAAGTGTTACATGATTTCACTTTTGGGTTTTAGGTGGGGGATTGGATGGATGGGTATAAAGACAAACATATGCGTCTTGTTCGATGAATAATCTAATCTTAGATTGTGTTTCAATCGTGTTGTTCAAAGGATGAGTATCTATGACATATGACTTTGTATAATTAGCAGATTTCATGGATTCCCGTGTTATCCAAATTTCCTTGCTATTCATAGTTTATAAGCTAGATCTTGTGTTAGCAAAGATAACATTTTAGAAAGAAAAAACGAAAACAAAAACAAAAACAAAAGATTAAACACATGTAAACCACAAATTACCATTCCCATCACAACTAAAACAAAACATAACACCACCATGTCTTAGTATCAACCAACAATAAAACGAGAAAAAAAGAAAAGAAAATAACATATCCGGTTACCACAAATAAGAGAAGAAAAAACCTTACTCGTCAGGATCAAGACCAACTCCTATGCAGTTTGAACCTCCAAAGTTCCAGCAACAGACACCTTGTGATCTAGAATTTGAAGCTTCTGGTGACTGCAATCCTCTTGATCTCAGATACTATTTCCTGCTCTGGTGCTTGTTCTGGATCCAAGTTGGTCACCTCTGGTTCTGGTGCAGCTGTTTGTGCTGGTATTATTTCCTGATCTGGTGCTTGTTCTGTTCTAGCTCTTTCACTTGCACTAATACCACCGTCGACTATGGCTTCATAGGGATACTCCTTGGAGTTTGATGGCCGTTCTGAGTTGACCTGGTCAAGGGCGATTTTTTTCGATTTTCGTTCTTCAATCTTCATCGATTCTCAGTTCATTTAATTCATCTATTACATCTCGAATTCAGACAAGGGAGATTATCTCCTTTAATTCTTCCATTACAAAATTATGGAAATGATTTCTAATCATTTTCATTAATTTCAGGTGTTTTCTTTTTGATTTTTCGATTTTTAGGTCAACTATGGCTTCGGCTGTAAACATTGATTCATTACCAAAATCATCAAGGAAAGGAAACTTTCCGGCACTTGCTTTACCTGAATCGATGGTAAAAGTTGATGAATGGAAGTTCAGTTTAATTGGGAGGCTAGATTTACATCTGGTGGATTTCCGAAAAGCTATTATTCAACTGGAAATGCAATGGGTTGATCTATCAGGTAAAGTTGATTTCATTCCTTTAGGAAAAGGATATTTCATTATTCAATTACTAAATGAAGAGGATAAGAATTATGTTTGGAGGAGCAGAGTTTGGTCTGTTGAGGATCAATTTTTAAGAATTAGGGATTGGTCTCCAAATTTTAGAGCTGATAATCAAAAAGTTTCAACTACAGCTGTTTGGGTTAGATTTCCTGGCCTTAGTATTGAATACTGGACAGAAGAGATCATTTTATCACTTGGGAAAGTTCTTGGAAATCCTATTAAGGTAGATGAAAATACTTTAAAGAAGAAATTGGGATATTATGCAAGTGTGCTTGTTGAAATTGATTTTGCTGAGGAAGTTCCAAACAAGATTTGGGTGGAATCCAAATTTGGTGAATTCTTCCAACCTGTAGAGATCCCAAAATGGCCAAGATTTTGTCCACACTGCAGGATAATTGGCCATACTGAATCACAGTGCAGAACTAAAAGAGTTGAAGCATCTAACAGTGATGGTAATCCTAGCAATATGGATGGTTTTCAGGAGGTGAAGAAAAAGAGAAGAAAAAAACAAGTTAAAGAAGTTTATGTTCCAAAAAAGTCTTCTTCAAAGGAGATTACTTATGATGCTTCTTGTGGCTTTAACTTCTCAGAAAAAACAGATGATGCTGTTGTTTTTGAAAATTCAGAAAATTCTGTGGGAGATTCCAGTGGAGTGATTAAAGATATCATTATTCATCCTGATTTTGTTGAAGACTCAGGTAACAATTTTCTTTCTTCTAATACTTTTGAAATACTTCAAAATGAGTCTGAAGACAATGGGAATACTAGTTTTGAGGAGGGAGAAATAGAAATGCCAACAGCAGAGTTACTGATGTTCTCTAAAACTCCTCAGAAGGTAAAGATTTTAGATGCTGAGCCTAAGGATAAAGGCAAAAAAGTACCTCCTGTGAAGAGAAAGCCTAATGTCACTCCAAAGCCTCATTTCACAAGGTTTGCAACTAATGCTATTTCAAGAACAGTGTCTTTGAGGGGAAGCTCCACTACTTCCCCAAGAAACACTATTAAATGAAGATTGTATATTGGAATATAAGGGGCTTGAAGAGATCTAGAGCCCAAGAAAAATTAAGATCTCTTGTTTTAAAACATAACCCAGTACTAGTTTGGATTGCTGAACCAAAAATAAGGGTTAATTCAGCTGCTTTTAGTAAAATTAGGCTTCCAGGAATGAGTAATAAGATCATTCATAATTCTATGAATGGGAATAAAGGGAATATTTGGTTATTTTGGAATAACTCAATAGTAACTCCTAATATTATTGCTATGTCTTCACAAAGTATTACTGTTGAGGTTGGAGATGTTTTAGTTACAGGTGTTCATGCTAATTCTCATACAGTTCCAAGAAGGCAGCTATGGGAAGACTTGTGTGATATTAGTAATATGGATAGACCACAGGTAGTGGTTGGTGACTTCAACTGTGTACTCTCTGTGGATGAAAAGAAAGGAGGTAGATCTCCCTTAACAATTGCTATGAAGGACTTCACTGACTGTGTTGATTACTGTGGTTTAATTCAAGCTGACAAAAGTGGATTAAATTTCTCTTGGTCAAATGGCAGGTGTGGAAATAAGAGAATCCTTTGTAATCTTGACAGAGCTTTGTATAATAATAAGTGGTTGGAAAGATATCCTGGCTGGAATTACAGTGTTGGTATAAGAGGTGTATCTGATCATTCTCCCCTGCTGTGTTCAGACATGGTGATTCCAAGAGCTATTAACATTCCCTTCAGATTTCAAAAGATGTGGATATCCCATCCAGGTTTTATGCAATTGGTTTTAGATGCTTGGAAAGAGATCTTTTTTGGAAATCCAATATACATCTTTATGCAAAAGCTGAAAGTCCTTAAAGCTATACTTAAAAAGTGGAACTGGGAAGTTTTTGGTGATATTAATATAAAGCTGAAAGAAGCTGAAGAAAAGGTTCTAGAGGCTGCTACATTATCTGATGCTGACCCTTCAAATATGGTATTATTAGACAATCTTGTCTCTGCTAATGGAAGGTACAATTTGGTAGCTGAACAACACCACACTTTTTTAAGTCAAAAAGCAAGAGTAAATTGGCTACAGCATGGTGATGCTGACACTAGTTTCTTTCACACTAGTATCAAGTTGAGACAAGCCAGGAATTCAATTGTGGAACTGGAAGACTCAAATGGTGCTATCATCACTTCACAAGCAGGAATTGCAGATATTCTTGTTGATCATTTTAGTAACAAATTTACAGCTCAACAAGTTGATATCCATGAAGAATTATTTGATGCTATTCCAAATGTGGTTTCAGAGGAGGATAATGCTATGCTGGAAATGGTTCCTTCTGAAGATGAAATCAAGCATGCAGTTTTTGATCTGAATCCAGATGGAGCTCCTGGACCTGATGGATTTTCAGGTATTTTTTATAGAGAGTGCTGGTCAATTATCAAATCTGATTTGATTGATGCTATTCAATATTGCTGGATTTCTCAAATTGTTCCAAGTGGGCTGAATTCTAATTTCATTACACTCATTCCTAAGTGTAGAGGAGTAAAGAAAGCTTCACAGTTCAGACCTATTGGTCTAAGTAACTTCTGTTTCAAGATTATTACAAAAATCATCACCATAAGAATTGGAACCTTATTACATAAAGTTGTATCTCCACAACAATGTGCTTTCATAAAGGGGAGGTGCATACATGATCAAATTATATTAGCTTCAGAATTAGTAAATGAGATGTCAATTAAAAGAAGAGGTGGAAATGTTGGCATCAAACTTGACATCTCACAGGCTTATGACACTCTGGAATGGTCATTCTTGTCTGAAGTTTTAAGAAAATATGGGTTCTCTCAGAAGTTTAGAAACTGGATACACATCTTATTGCAAACAACAAAGAATTCCATTATGCTGAATGGGGGACCAGTTGGTTACTTTGGGATTAGCAGGGGACTCAAACAGGGTGACCCATTATCTCCAATTCTGTTTGTTATTGCAGAAGATGTACTTAGCAGGAAATTGAATCAAATGATCTTAAATGGTCAGATACAACCAATGGTGGTCAGAAGAGGGATTCATCCATCACATCTGTTTTTTGCAGATGACATTTTTATTTTCTGCAATGGGGGTAAGAAGAGTTTGCAAATCTCAGAAAAGTTCTTAATGCTTATCAATCTGCTTCAGGTCAGATAATAAATGCTAGTAAAAGCAAGTGTTTTGTGGGAGGTACTTCTGAAGCAAGGAAAACACTCATATCAGAGATGATGCAAATGAAGATTTCTTCCTTTCCTGATAAGTACTTAGGCATTATGCTTGTTCAAGGTAAAGTAAAATCTGAGCATATTTGGTCCTTTGTTGAACTTCTACAACAAAGATTAGCTTCATGGATTGGTAGATTTTTATCCTTCCAAGCAAGAATTACACTAGTGCAATCAGTATTATGCAGTATTCCTCTTTACAACATGTCCATATATAAATGGCCAGTAAAAGTTATAAATGCCTGTGAAAAAATTGTTAAGAACTTTCTGTGGTCTGGAAATGCAGAGGATAGGAAAGCTGTTACACTAGCTTGGGAGAAAGTTTGTGCTCCAAAAGGTGAAGGAGGACTTGGTTTAAGGAAGTTTGAAGATCTAAATAAGGCTTTACTTCTGAAGCTTTTGTGGAGGATTGAAAATTCTACAGAGGAGTGGGCTCTCTTTTTTCTGGCTAAGTATAAGGATCATAATAATCAATGGATTACTTCATACAAACAATCATCCATCTGGCCAGGGATTAAATGGATTCTTCAAGACTTTCAAGAGAATACAAGATGGTTAATAGGGAATGGAGAAAAGATATCTATTTGGAGTGATAATTGGATTCTTAGTGAACCAATAATCAAGCTCTTCCCAGATGATCCATATATTCTACAACATCCTCATATGAAAGTTGGTGAACTTATTAAAGATGGCCAATGGGTTATACCATCTTCTTTACTGAAATTTTTCTCTATATCTGATCTCCCTAACATACATACAAGGGATGTGCTTATTTGGATTGGTAATCAGAGAGGAGAATTTACTATCTCATCAGCTTTGGACATTGTCAGAACTTCTTTTCCTGTAATAAGAAGGTACAAGAAAATCTGGAAAACCTGTTCCCATCCATCCATAGCTGCAAATGTCTGGAAGATTGTGAGGAGAGTTTGTACCACAGAAGAAGCACTACAAAAAAGAGGATTCTCCTTTGCTTCCAGATGCTATTTATGCCATAATGCTCAAGATTCTATTGAGCATATCATTTGGAATTGCTCTTACAGTCAGGAGATCTGGAAATGGTTAACAGGTATCTTTTCTTTTACTATGCCAAATTCATTTGATGATATTCTGAATGCTTGTAAAAGAAAAAGTTCAGCTGTGCAAAATATTTGGATGATGGCTTCCTTTATATCCATGGTTGATATCTGGAAAACAAGGAATGCAGTCTATTTTGAGAATGCAGCTCCAAATCACAAGAATGCTATACACAGAATTACCCATAGGATTCAGGAAAGTGAAGTTAGACTTAAAGGAAGTATGTGGAACTCTGAGTATGATGCTAATATTTTGAAGGTTTTTGGTTTCTCAATGAGAAAGGTAAAAAGTAGTATGCCTATTCCTTGTTTCTTTACATTACCAGATGAAGGGATTCCATTACTTTGTTGTGATGGAGCTTCCAAAGGGAATCCAGGTAATGCTGGTTATGGCTTTTTGGCAAGAAACCATTGTGGAGAATTTTTAGAAGCTGAATCTGGTGGTCTTGGAATAGCTACAAATTTTTTTGCAGAAGTAATGGCTGTAATCAGAGCAGTTGAATGGGCTGTAGAGCATCACCACTTCAAGATTGTACTGCAAATTGACTCAAGAACAGTAATTTTAGCTTTCCAGACTAATAGAATACCTTGGAGCTTCATAACTAGATGGGCACACTTGTGTAAGAAGATGCATTCAGTTCATTTTAAGCATGTCTATAGAGAAATAAATTTCTCTGCAGATTTCTTTGCTAATGAGGGGGTTTTACTACAGAAAGGGCAATCAAGAATTTACAATTCAAGACCTGCATCTCTCAGAAGGCTGGAGTTCCCTGACATTACATACTTCAGATTCACTTGAGGAACTGTGGTCTTTTTTAGTTTTCTGTTTGGTCTGTCTTTGGTTTTCTTTGAGTGTTGTAAATTTTTCTTTCTCTGTACTCTTTTACTTTGAGTCTGCAGTCCTGTACTAAACTTTACTTTTCTTTATTAATAAAAAACCCCTTTTTTTTTTTTTAAAAAAAAATATAAAAAAAAAAAAAAAACCACCGTCGACCCATTCAGGCACATGATATGGATTCCTGGCAACTGGTACACCATTACACTCGTGATCTTCGTCCCACCATCTTGGCTTATTGGACCTAGAAGAAGAAAAAGGCAACCAAGTTCCATCCAAACCTTGCTTGTACATCTGACCATTGTTTTCGATCACATGCTTTCTGATGATTGCCCTGCAAGGATTATTAACATATTCTGCCCTGCAAGGATTATTAACAAAATCTGGATTAAGCTTGGGATTGTTCATCTTAAATGAAGAAAAGGAGGGGAAGAAAATATACTTTTACTTGACTGAGGAATTGAAAATGAACAAAATAAAACAATTTACTGAGGATTTTAAACAAAATGACCTTTGGTTTACCCCCAACCCAGCAGTAAATGTTTCCACCTGCCTAATAAGTAACACATATTCTCAAAGCAACCACCCCCATCTGTATCAAAATAAAATAAAATAAAATAAAAAAGCAACCACCCCCATCAAATCAAATTAAAACCCAACTAAACTCTTTCACAGGTTACACACCTTTCAATGGTTATCCCTTGGCTTACCCTAACCCAGCAGTTAATGTTTCAATTAGCCTCCCAACCACACCAACACCACTCTTCAATACCCCAACCACAGGGAACCTTTGCCAAAATCTGAAAACAACCCACCCTGGTCCATGATTTTTCCAACAAAAGAGATTTGCAAAAATCCAAAAAACTAAGCCCTGCAATTATTGGAGAATTCCCCTTTTTCATTGCGTATAAGGCAATATATAAAATTGTGGCTGGTAAAGTATACATAAACAAAGCCGTGACTCAACGAGGATTCAAGTTCACAAATGTCACTAGCTTGAGCAATAGTCAAGTGGTAGGGTGAATAAGCATGCATGGACTCAATCGACAATCATGCATGGACTAACTACCTAAACAGCAAAAAGGCGCACTCAGTTTCGCCAGTCCTCGGCTTCTACTTCTTCATTACTAGCGGGTGATAACAAGAAAATAAGAAGAAGAAGAAGACTGCCAGACTGAGAACAATTATCTGCTGCACTATCATTACCTAAAGTATAATGCAAAACTCAATTGATTCTTAGTGGTAGGGTTGTCGAGGCCCTGGCTTATTGAGTTAAGACCATCTGCAAATTCACACCATATACTTATCTAAATTAAACTGAACCCTTTATCCATTTAAGTACCACAAACAATACTAACATCATTTGTATGACAGAAACCTAAGTTTTATCATAAATCAGAAAACCCTTTACACAAAAACCTGAATTTTATCATATTTCAGAAAACCCTTTACACAAAAACCTAAACTTCATCATAAATCAGAAAACCCTAAAAGAAAATCCAAATTCAAATGAATATTACATATTGAAGTTTTTAACCAAAACAACACAAGAACAAGGGGACAAATTCCACAAATGAAGTATCGAATTGGAAGGCTCTGGAACGCTCATTATGTTGTTCATGTAAAGCAATGATGTTTACCAATTCTAATCTAAGTTCGAGTTAAATAAGGCAAATTGATTGAGACGAGACACAAGTTTATAAAAAAAAATAAAAGTTCCGATCATTCTCATCTTGAAATTTACTAATCGACAAGAATTACGAAAAATCCTCCGAAGATCTCTATTTTTATTGTGAGTTTGCATGAAATGGAGAACTACCTGCACTTGGACACTACAATATCAAGAAGTTCTTCGAGCTGCTGCTCCATGTGTTCTAGCTGAAAAAAGAGAAACACCTAATTTCAGCTAGGCTATAACTCTTATTCTTTAATATCGCATGAAACACCTAAAAAAGATAACATGGATCATAAACCACAAAGATATACTCCCTCCGTTCCAATTTAGTTGCTATAATAGGGTTTTCCACAAATATTAAGGAGTGGAGAGAGGTATGTATTTTTCCCATCCATACCCTTGATAAAAGTCTTCAAACATATCTCTCTCCACTCCTTAATATTTGTGGAAAACCCTATTAAAAGGAAGCTTATATTTCCAAGATAAAATGGAAGGGTGTAGTTGGAAATTGTGGGGAAAAATATCAATTATGGCAAGTATTTTGGAACATAAAAATAACCCTAATATAGCATGTAAAGTGGAACGGAGGGAGTATATTCTAAAAGTTTTACGTTGGAATGATCTTCACAACAACACTGCTCAGGATCAGAACATTACATGTTTAGCCAATTCATCATTATGTTCATACAAGGCTGCTTTAGCTTGCAATCCACCATCCTCTAGAAGGAAAAGTAAATCCTCATTCACCTGTTAAAAATGTAAGGCTGGGGCCATTAGTAGATTAATATACAGTATGGCTCTAGAGGATGTTGGAATTTTATTTTCATTAAGTAGACAAATGGCTTCTAAATACAAATGTATTCGATACTGGGTTTGTTATCACCTCCAACAATAACTATAGAAGGTCTTATTTTAACAATACTTTGGACAGATGGATCACCGATGATTTTACCAATTAAGCATTTGGCATCTACAAATTAATTATAAACTTTTGTCATCCTCTGAGTATGTTATTTCACAAATTTGTAGATGCAAAACGTTTAATTGGTAGAAAAATGGTTGATCCAGTGTCCAAAATAATATCAATATATGGCCTTTTAAAGTCATTGCTGGAGTAGATGACAAACAAAGATTCAAGTTCAGAAATTTAACTAGCTAAACTGAACCTATATATGTATATGCTACAAATTACTGAATATATTTCTTTGTAATATTTCATTTCTGAAACTAATGCGTTTACGTCAAAGTATGAGTCTAGAGGAAGGAGCTTGAGATGTCACCGGTGTAACAACGTCACGACAGACTTACATTTTTTTGGGCGTACAAGTCCGTAAATACACGGACACACATGTCCATACGGCATGATACGGCGTTGTTCTCTACCCTATGAGATCAAATTACCATATTGACACCCAAACAGACATGAAACTGAATGCACAAATATTTACAAACAAACATACGGCTTGAGCAAATTCACACCATATACTTATCCAAATTTAACTGAGCCCTTTATCCATTTAGGTACCACAAACAAATACTAACATCATTTGTATGACATAAACCTGAATTTTATCATAAATCAGAAAACCCTTTACACAAAAACCTGAATTTTATCATATTTCAGAAAACCCTTCACACAAAAACCTAAACTTTATCATAAATCAGAAAACCCTAAAAGGAAAAGGTGAAATTTATACCTGATTTTGTATCTCTTCCTCACACCATAGACTTATCCAAATTAAACTGAACCCTTTATCCATTTAAGTACCACAAACAATACAAACATCATTTGTATGACAGAAACCTAAATTTTATCATAAATCAGAAAACCCTTTACACAAAAACCTAAACTT